>JAVTVY010035641.1:0-137386 GCA_036873755.1 Hanleya hanleyi | reverse complement strand
AAGATGTGATGTCAATTAGCTGCATAAAACTAACCCAATATAAAATCAAACAGCTCAACTCGCAAATGGAATAGCCAGTATGTTTCTTTCGCATATTCCGGCAAAATATATTTGCTATACTAATATATATATATATATATATATATTTTTTTTTTTCATGACAACCCCATGGACTGCGTGCCTTACTTCCAGATTCTTGATTCCCAAGAAAAGTAACAATATAATAAAGGATATTATGATTAAATATGAGTCCACATCATAGTAAACGCTGATTCAGGGGCTTTATAGCATTTTACACGCACATCGGATTCAAAGATAGGACACCGAATAACCGAATTTCTTATCATTCATTGAAGACGGTGGGAAATGATCATATAGTGTGAATCAGATGAAGGGAATCCACAGATAGCACATGTTAATATATGTGGCCATATGATCGGTGAAACAGATCATATAATGTCGAAGAAATCGAAGTCGTTCTCTACCGGTATATAATATCTGGGGAGCTGAGTTAAGGCAAATCGATCTTCTAGCACTGGATAACCCCTATACTAGCGACGCTGTACCCAGCTTCATTGCATTTGAAACAAACTACTGATAGAACATCATATCTGGACCTTTTACTTTACGAGAATGCTTAGGGCTTTCTCTCAGGTCGCCTGTACGTTGAGAGAGACGATGATAATTTGACACAGTTTACTCCCCATTTCTGGATATCAGTATTCCCAAAGGACCTGCATACGGCGTATACATATCTCGACGGGTAGCCTTTTCTAGATCATTTGCCGACTGTGACGATTTTAGTCAGCGCTGCAGAATATTATTGCCGAAACTTGTAAAAAAGGACTACACCACCAAACGCAGCTATTCAAAGTTTCTCATCAAATTCTGTGACACATATCGTACACTGACGGAATAATACGATCGTAGCGTGCAAGATCTCTGGCACTACATTTCGTAATTTGTATCTAATTCCGCTTAATCCGGGGTTAGGGGCCGTTTGAATATCAAGAACTTTACATCTCCATGGTGTACAAATGAACAGGCGCAATCAATGCTTGACTGAGATAATAATGGCCAGTGATTAAGGTTTATGCGAACAACATCATTATAAAGTCTTGCTGGCGTCATTGTCAACTGTTGAGCGCTTCTTTCTTGTAGGATTCAGGTTATGTTTTTAGTATGTTTCTTTCATAGTCATTTGGAATTGGTGCTCTCATACGAAATAGGACTTCCGGTCATTGACGCGAAAAAATCCTTTTATGTACGACGTCTAAATATTGAATGCCGGATCCGACGCGAGCTACCTTGAGAGAAACTAATTGAATGTGCTAAAAATAACGGTATCCCCTGGCTATCCTCGCGCCTGGCATCATTCTCTGTCATTTGCGTACACTTCGCCATCCATAAGATGGCTTGCGAATCGTGTGTCTCCATTATCGCGGAGCGACATCCGGTGTTTTACCGGATTCTGTTCGGCCTTCATCCGGCGGAGAACAGACTCGAAAACTCTGATAAATTACAGGTTTTCATACATACCCCGGAAACAGATATTGCCTGGGCTTACAAAATATATAGGCATGAATAACTTTCGTATCATCCAAGAGGTGTGGTAGATCTGTAATTTTGAACAAGTAGATCATCACATGACTCGAAAATGGCGGGTTACGTTGGGGTTACGTCGGTAGACTTTAGCTGATTGGCTGACGAAGTCACGTGGTATTGATTTATGGAAATTCCCTCCTGCAGTTGCCGAAAGTAGGCTGAACATGGATACACACGATCCCAGGGTCAGTCTTACCGCGTATAGATGATCGAGATGGTTACAGGTTGCATTCTCTGTATGACGACTTTACAACGATTATTATGGATTAAGAATACTGATCAGCGACACGGATTTTATATTTTTGGAGCATCATGATGTCTTGCCGGCATCATTGAAAACTGTTGACCGCTTCTCTCTTGCAGGAAACTAGACTATGTTTATGTACACTATGATTGTCTTTTTGAATTTGGTGTTAATACTGTTATATGGAATATGAAATAGGTCTTTGGATTATGGATGCGGATATTCTTTAATGGGCGACGGCTGAATTATGATTGACGGACTAGACGCTTGTAATTTATGTACATGTAGACCTATATATACATGACATCGGACATTTAGTAACCAGCCGTCGTCTATAGAGAATCTCACGTCCATAATCGAAAGATCTCATTCACACGACACTATTAACACCAGAATAAACTAGAAATATATAAACACAATCGTTGTCAACAGTTCCCGACGCCCACAAGATATCATCATGTTACTGTCCTTATATTTTTTCACTGATCAGTGGTTTATATCCAGATATGACGCTTTCCGATCCCAATCCGTGTTGGTAGGAATTTGAATAAACACACGCAAATAAGCCTTGATAAAATGTCAGTCTAATATTATGACAGCCATGCCATGGCCATTGTATATTAAAATTGGTGGATTTAACAAACACAAACTCTATACAAATGTCGATGTGAATTTATAAACTCGCATAATTCAGCTCCCGGTTTTGTATTAAAGATGTTCACTGCTAATGATTCGACCAATGGGATTTGATTTCTTCTCTCGTACGAAATACTAAACTGCACTAAACATATTTTTTATTCACCGACACAGACTTAAGTGTAAAGATTTCGAATAATGCTATTCTGATCATTGGCGCAGATATCTCCAGCGACAATACTAAACAGATTTTCGATTTATTTTTTTAGATATAAAATCGTCGTGGTTTTCATAGTACCAGTTTTGGTCAAAGCTTGCCAGATACACATTGTACACCAGTGGACTACGTGGAGATTCACTCTAATTAAGAAATACTAGCCTGGTATACAGTTTTGAAGATAAAAGCACCATGATGTCTTGCCGGTATGATTGAATACAGGTGACCGCTTCTCTCTTGTAGGAAACTAGATTTTTTTTACATATTTTTATTTCATATCAGCTTAGAATCTGGTGCTGACATTGTAACATGTGAATGAGATATATCGATAATGGACACCGAGATTCTTATGCGGACGAAGACTGACTACTAAATGTAGGATCCGACGTTTGTATTCGATGTCTATGTTTATGTATACTATGATTGTCTTTTTGAATTTGGTGCTAATACTGTTATATGGAATATGGAATAGGTCTTTGGATTATGGACGCGGATATTCTCTAATGGGCGACGGCTGAATTATGAATGACGGACCAGACGCTTGTAATTTTGACTTTGACTTCAACAACACAGATATAGGAACAAAAGCCAGTAAGATCGAATAGATTAAAAGTTTTCAATGATGTAAGCAAGCACACCATGAGGTTCTAGTCCTTACATTATTAGTACTGTCGATCGTTGTATGAAGAAAATTACAACACATATAAGGGAAGTGGGAAGAGGTGCCGACATACTGACAGAGCCACATGACTTCACAGTATAGCCTTCCGGTTAACCTATTCTAAAGCACATACCAAGAATCTAACGGTTCTTGGTATGTGTTGTATCTCAGGTACGCTTTTATTGTACCTGTTCATGTAGCAACTTGGATGATATGACCACACGGCCCCTAGCACCGGCATAAGCGGTATTAGATACAAATCTAGAGAGCTATGATGAAAATGCTCTGGCAACTCGTATATTGGTAATTGTTGAGCTGTTTCGCTGTGACAATTCGTACACTGGGGATTGGTGGGCTGTATCGTCGTCAGATTAAAATGATGACATTTAACACAAAAGACTAGTCTGTAAGGCTTGATATCGACCCAGTATCAACATATATCAAAGACCAGAAGGTCTGTACATGGGGCGGGCCTCGGGGACGAAACGTCCACCAGCAGAATCTTGCCATATACAGGTAATTACAACATATAAGGGAAGTGGGAAGACGTGCCGACATACTGACAGAGCCACATGACTTCACACTATAGTCTTCCGGTTAACCTAAGACTGTACTTGTAACTCCATCAGAATGAGATAATATCTGATTGCTGTATCCGCATACGCATATACTTTGAGCCGTGTGATACTGCATTTCGACATATTTCACGATCCTAAATAGGGGCCTTGTCAGAATAAAAAAAGACGCATAATAAAAGAGCTGCGACATCGCACAACAGTTTCTAACCAGGAACAAAACACTTTTTTTGTTGCAATTTCTCACCCTGACTTTGATCAACTAAGTATCTGTGCTATATCATGGAATTGTTATTCTGAAAAAAAATCGATATTTTGTATTGCCGCATTTTCTTCATAAATGGCATCAGTACAAATTAGAAAAGATGACTGAATGCTGCACTATATAATTGGGAAATATCATTATAACAGTATGCTGTAGGATTTTCAGATTAGCCTAGCTGAAGTTTATATACATAATAAACGCACGCCAGTGTCTTTGCAATATGTAATTGATAAACAGTGATCAATAAAGCTCACAGAGCACACCCTGAGCAAATAAGCCTTCATATTAATCAGACGTCAGTTCGCTCTCAGGGTATCAAGCATCTTGTTGCTCAAGGTGATCAAAATCTGTTCTATATCCTTATATCGTGACTGGTTGCAAACAAATTATACCTGATCGAATGTTAACTATAGACATTCTTATTATTCAATTTCCCCGTTACTTTTGTACGCTCTCAGAATCCAGAGTCTGGGCATGGTTGTTGAGAATTAAAACCGCGATATCAGCCTCTGGAAATAGATAAATTGGAAATTTCCCATGCCTATATACTGTCTTGGGTCATTCGTTGCCTTTGGGGAGAAGCTACGGAGCCGTAAAAGGGACATGGAAATTATTTTTTCAGCCCCTATTTTTTTTAAGTCGTTATAACGACTTAAAAAAAAAAAAAAAAAAAATAGAGGCTATTTTTTTTTATTTTATTTTTTTTATTTTATTATGTCGTTATAACGACTTAATTGACCAATGAAATTGCAGCATTAAGTCGTTAGAACGACTTACTAAGTCGTTATAACGACTTAAAACAAAAATGGGGGATGGAAAAAATAATTTCCATGTCCCTTTTACGGCTCCGTTAGAAGCGCTGGATGCACGGAAGTCAGTAATTGCACAGTTATTGGCGTATTTATCGTACACGCTCCCGCTCTGTACTATCGGATATGATTTCTGACTGTCGTCTGCCAGAAATCAGGCGACGGAGCAGAACGCAAGTTTTCTTTCTCATTATCGCCTTTTAACACTCTCGTCCTTATTTTACCCAGAGGGACCAAAGCTTGGTAACACTTGATTCAGCCGGCACGCAGACGTTCTCGATGAATAGAAATCCAGGGATATGTCTTCGCCAACAAAGAATATCTGGCCTAGAGTCGATGGAATAACTTCACAGCCGCGGGATGTAGAAGGCAAAATCGATGCTGCCCTAAAATCATAGAACATTTGAGGACACAAGAACCAGCAAGGCAAAGAAAGCTGAATGTCTATTCATTGCAAACAAAATGTATGACGTAGTAAACCGAAGAGTCAGCTTGCCATTCTATGTAATATTCTGTACCATGTTTCCGTTTCGTTTGAATATGATATTTGGCGCAACTGATGCTGAACGAGCACGCAAATTCTGCTTCATAAATTTTTGCAACCTTTGACAAAAAAGTCAACAATCATCTACTGGGCTACGCCAGACCAGAGATATTATAACAATTATTACATTATTTATATGAAACGTGTTCGCCCACAATTGTTTCATTGACACGCATTTATTACCATCCATTTCCGAGAAATTATCGCGGCATGCTTATCTAAGTGAAAGAAAAAAAATGGATTAAAATTTTCCTGAAACCATTCGAGGGTAACCGAATTGCCTTCAATATTTTAGTGGTTTCTGACGTGCTCGACATAATGATGAGACACGCAGCCACATTCATGTATCGATCCTTATAATAAATTCCAGGTGGTTGTCAAGCGGGAAAATGCAGATATTACAGCAATTTTACACGTATCAGTGATATGGTTGATAGGGTACAACAACGACGAAGTAGGCTCTCATTTGCAAATTGTCCGGTAATGAGTGAGTCAGTCAGTCCATCCGAATCATTTTTCCGGCAAAATAAGGAGAACCGTTGACATTGGTACCTTGATTTTTGGCATGAACGTGCATTAGGGGACTGTTACCAGCAACTTCTGAGCTGACCTACTTTTGGTGAAACTTTGACCCACTTAGGTGACATATAAACCTCCAAATTGGCAAAAACATGTCCAAATGCCTCCTAAGACCATGGAAATACGCTTAATTAGGTCGTCAGTGTAACCTGACCTAATTAGGTCAAGGTCATTGTGACCTATTTTCTGACCTAATTAGTTGACCTAAAAACCTCGAAATTGGCAAAAACATGTCTCAATGCCTCCCACGACCATGGAAATGGTCAGTCTTAGGTCAAGGTCCACACTTAAATCATATCAAACCCTACTTCGTAGGTCCTGTGACGTTAGTCACACTGCCATGTGTGACTAGTATTGCTATGGCGATTGTAATTAAATGCCTGACCTGAACTTTTTTCTAAAAGCGTTTTACTTCCTATAGTCTATAGTCTTCACATTTGACATTGATACGGTATTCAACATGAGAGTGTGCGACCAACAGTGGTAACATCTGACTCTAAAAAGGCACAAGGGGGACGCGCCTCGACAAAGGAATGGCTGTTTGGCGACCGTGCACAGAATACTGTACACACTTATTCTATAAAATTCAAGATTTCTCTCAAAATCAGTGAAGTGAGTCAAGAGCCTCAGTCTGTGAGCTATATACGCTTCATACGAAAAAGAAACTTTCAACGCGGAATCTTTAGAACATGAATTAAATAAATAGAGCTGTCTCAGACTGAATGACAATAGGTAATTGGGAAAAACGCGTGATCACATTTCACATAAGTCATTCGTGGTTAACTGGAGAAGTCGGTGATATTTACACTTAACAATATGCCGAGTTACGATCTGTCGTTGATAATAGCCCATGATAGGGTCCACCACTTTGACCTATCTGAATCTATCACCTGTTCTCAGAGCTATTCCAGTACAAAGTTTCGCGCCATGATAACCAACTTCCATTTAACTCAGCATATTCCAGCTAGAATTATACTCCAGTATAACGTAGAAATAACATATACATTCCTTTAAAATATGGATTAGAAATACTTTACGTGGTTGATTAACATATTCAACATGCCAGTCCAACTTCCGTTCTTGAACACACCCCAGTCAGCGTTTGGTTCCTCCACCAAAGTATAACTGAATAAGACAATACCATAGGCAAGGCCTGTTTCGCAAATTCCCATTAAATGAAATATAAAATATAATTATATGATTATCGTAGACAAGAAACCGGGTCAGCATAACGGTTAGCTATTCTTACCAGGATTACCAACATATTATGCTGTGTTCTGGACAGAGACTTTCTTTGTAAATTCATTTTGTGGTACCACACATTTCCTGACAGGACTTAACACATAAACGAAAGTAATCCCAACTGCAGAATGCACATTCTTATTGATCTGTTCATATATTATATACAATGGAGAAAGGTCTATACAAGAGAGATCATTAAAATTTTGAAATTGTTATAACTATCGCGATCTGGAAGGCACTACAAACCCCTGCATATACATACCGCGTATCTGGTGGCATTTGCTAGTTCTTTTGAAGAATCAGCGTAGATAAGCATTGTCCGTGTAACTCGACGCTCGTGTAATACAAAATCTTCATCATGTTCATGTGAACCATCATAACTAAGTCCCTTAGCCAGTTTCCTCGGCTAAAGCAATGTGTAAACCAGCCTTGCATCAGATACCCATTTTAGGCTTCAATGTTCGCTGATGGCGAAGAGCTTGATATCCAAGATGGTGTACTAACAGGGATTTTTTGCCATAAAAAGCTCGCCAAGGAACGTACTAGTATCTAGTCCATGTATAACCTAATCATACTCAACTGTCTCAACTAAGTCCACTGTGTGGCGAGTTGTCGAAAGTTGAGCCAGGGTCGGCCTCGTTGAAGAATGCTATTGTCTACGAGGTTATACTATGTTACTGTTTGATCATACAAGTAGCAATGTGACTATTGATGTTTGTAGAGGCCTGGAAGAGCTCCCCACCGAAGAGAGGGCGTATAGAGACCCACCGTTCAGGCCCATCCCATTTGGACTTGGTTTCTTCTCCGTTCTTCAGGAAAAGCTTCTCTAAGTAAGTTTGGATAGGGAACTTATACAAAAGATGAATGACAGCTAGTTTGGTGTCCATTTTCAGAAACCAGCGCATTCTGTCAGTGGTAGCTGATGTGGCTGCATGATAAACTGTAGATGCAGCAAGGTTAACCCATATTGTGCTGGAATTTCTCTCTCAAATATGACTAATTTTATATATTGCAGGTATCAACTACGTGAATGAGTGTCTACCAATGCCAACAAATCATTTTAGGTCACCCAAAAGTAGATTGTTGTCTATCGATTCACCTAAGTCACATAACTGTCGAAATAAGCGATTCTCGGCAGCCATTTAAAAAAAAATGGCCGCCATCTTAAAATCCATCCGTTCTAGTGCAGCAAAAGTGTGCTGATCAACTTCCTTGGGTGCGCAAATGTGGGAATAGCCGTTTAAATTAAACTTGTGTGTGTCTTAGAAGTGCCGATTTGCGAATTTGATGGTTTCTAATGGCGGCCATTTTGAAATCCAAGATGGCGGCCAACTACGGATTTTCAAGCCGGACTCCCCCTCTAAAAATGAATAATATGTGTTTCTCTGTCACTATGCAAAGTTTCATGCTTTTATCACAAAGTGCACAATCGACCCATTTTTTGTTACATATCTGCCGGACTATATGCATATATGAACTATAAATAAACTTAACAATTTCATATTCAAATAGGGTCACGGATTTGGTATAGCTTCTGTAATTGCACAACAACTGGCCCTAAACAGACATGGTGTACGGTAATCTATTCATATAGTCACCTGAAGTTTAAACAACTCCTCAGTTCCTCGAGAAGGTCAATCGAGAAACCCTCGTAAACTGTCATCCCATTTCTGATAGTCTTCAGAGCGAATGGTTCATACTGTGAAGAGAAACGATTATACAAAAGAAATAGTCTGAATAGCAAGTTCAGCCGTTCAGATCAATGTTCAGCCGTCGTCCATAAAAGAATTTCCGCGTTGATAATCGAAATATCTATATTGTATGACAGTTAGCACCAGTTTCATAAATGTATAAAACAAAAATAATAAAAACACAAGATGGCCGGCATCATTGAAAACTGTTGACCGCTTCTCTCTTGCAGGAAACAAGCCTATGTTTATGTATACTATGATTGTCTTTTTGAATTTGGTGCTAATACTGTTATATGGAATATGGAATAGGTCTTTGGATTATGGACGCGGATATTCTCTAATGGACGACGGCTGAATTATGGATGACGGACTAGACGCTTGTAATCTTACCAGATATACCCAGATTCAATAACTATTCTGGTGATAACAATGGTTATTCAATTCAGGAAAGCATATAAGGGGATTTGTCATCATCTTAAATAATGTATGAGATATATGTAATTATTCAAATCAATCTTGAAGAGTCGGTAATACCCAGTCACTATTTGCTTATTTCATATGAGATATAACCGTGTGTACCTCCTATTTAACACTTTCAGATAGGAGTAACAACGATTGTTACAAGCATTCTTGTTTTGATTTGGGTAATAGAGTGGCTTCTGTTTCGGTACTTTGTATGTATTAGTAAATAATTCCACAGTTATTTTACGGAACGTGTGGTCTTCCAAATAAGCTTAATGTATTTGAGATTTTGTTTTCAGTCCACTCTCACCACAGTGTGCGATGGGGTATGATGAACGTTTTCAGAGCTGACAAGGTCCTTGTAACTGATATTGAACAGGCAAAGCGCCTGGTACCAGATACCAGGCCTGTAAGTGTTACCCTTTACCTTTTAGTTTACAATAAAGTGTTTAAAGGTGTGCAGAATTGAAAACCTACACGTCAGCATGAGAGATCTGCATGACTGGAACTGGAGGAGATCGAGACATGTGCCATCCCAACTTTGCGGACAAACGACAGGGTTGGCTGTCTTACGCAAAGTATACGTAAATTAGGCATGTATTAGTAAATAATTGTTGTTGTTCGGAGTAGTTCGTAGCCTTCCGGTGCCACCAAGTATTTTTTACAGCAAACACCGCACTGCTTGATAGTGAGATTGTCCAGATTGTCTGTATGTCCTCGGTTCATACCATCTAACTGAGAACCCAATCGTGTCTCGTGGTCAGGTAGTATTTCCCTTGTCGCGCTCATTTAGTTGCACTTATTGTTATTCGCTCATGATGCTCATATGGTAGAACTTTACATCAGCAGTGAGTAAGAGCGAATAAACATCCTTCAAGTTGGATTGATTAACTTCACGATAATCCACACAGAAACGCACCATGCCATCTCTGTATCGGGGTAATGGGTTGAACACATTGAGTCGAGCTGTACAGTAACTGTTGCCAGGTTCATCATTTGTAAATCTTTCAGCTACGTAGTGTAAAATCTACTTGGATCATCCTCTAATTGGTCTGACGTCTTTCGTGTTAACTGTCCTAAAACTAGCCTGTAATTACACTATTCCATTGTATGACTTCTTCAACTTGTTGACCACAGTGTGACATAAAACATATCTGAAGACCATTGTCGCTGTATTTTTTTCACGAACCACGAATAATATGCCCTCAGGAACTCTTCATCAACAATGACCATCTCACCAGATGCCTATATAATAATTTTCCTCTTCCAGACTCCGGTAGCTACGTGTTGTAGCCGTATGAAGTATACTGCGTATGAAGCTACCAGAACCTAAATTAATATTATCGTTGATGCTAAATGTTCTAATGTACATGAAAGACAATCTATTAGCAGTTTCAAAAGATGTAAACAGAACGTAATCATTAAGAAATACACATTACACGAACAAGCCTACCTCGCCTATACCAATCCGAAGTGTTCTACCGTTCAACCCATTATACGGATTTGGAAACATCAGTCTGGTTATAGTATGTCCCTGTTGTTCTTCACATAAATTCAAATCCTTGACAGGTTGAAATCCTATTGCATCCCCTTGTCGTTTAAGAGTATACATTTTTACAGATTGGCAGACACCTGCAGCATAGGAATAGCTGCTCTCCTGAAAAGGAAAGCAGGCATACCGTTCAAATCATGTTGGATGTCACGCAATGTCACTCAATCGGTTCAGTGATTACCAGTTTAGCAATTAGATTCCGTTGTTTTACTTCTACACTATTCCGCATCTATCCGACTGATTTTCCCTACATTATATCTCCAAAATCCGAAACCACTCCGAGTGCATATGAAGTGTTTCATCGGTTATTGTCTACAGAAGAATCGTAAATATTCTACATTTAATATGTCAGATATATATTATAGGATATATATTGTACCTTTTGTTGATGGTGTGTCCTCCATCCTTTGCTATGTATCAGTATCACGACGTTCTCAAACTGTCTGACATCGCTTAGTAAATCATGAACATTCATGATCTCTGTAAGAATGATCCACCGTGAACAATGAAGAAACTTTAGGGAAGCATGAGCGGAGATCTACAATTATAATATGACCGAACATATGAATTTGGACATTCCTCATCTTACTGATCAGATTGAGATGATGGACAAGTTTATAAAACTGAAATGTTGTAATTAACACTTGTAGGAGACCAGGAGTAATTGCTCTTAAAGCGATGAATTTTTTTTATCTTTAGGAGTGTTTTTTCCCCAACAGTTGCAAATGACGAGGACCACTCCTTTATGAAATAATTCCCATCCTGCCTTCATAAGCTCGTAATGTTTATGGAAAACTGAACATGAGAAAATATATGCCTTGCATATCTTGCATATCGTTTCAATTTGTATAAGGACAAGAAAACCCATTTCTTACCGCTTGAAGAATACGTTTAGCACAACTGAGATCGCAAATGATCAAGTTGTTCAGCATTGGGTTCACTCTATCGGCTTGACAATCCGTGATGTCCCAAAGATCTATTTTGTCCTCATTTGTCCACATCACTATTTGGTGTAACCATTTGTTGTCGTCGGTAAGTTGGTACAGTAAATCGTTCAGTATTTCATCTGGATATGAGACAAAGAGAAGGGGAACATTATTATCTGCTGTCTTCACCTGTAGGAACACTGGTATGGAAATCGAGCATGTACGTACGAACAAGTGAAATATGCAATTGTCACGTCAAATTTACGATAACAGAAAAACGTAACAGAAAAGGTTTGTGAAGTCAAGGATTAACAATCAAATATTTATTTACAATACTAAACTCATATACAAATTAAGTAAGGTCAATACAACAAATAAATGTGAAATATAGTCTTCAATGCTATACCGGTGTATACTTCACAGTCCGTGTTGACGTGCACAAATCTCTTCACGCTCCGTGCCGACGTGCACAAATCACTTTTCTGTATTTTGGTAGTCCAACACTGCTCGGTTGTTTAGAGTCCCAGTAAATGTCCAATTTCCGACAGTTTAATCACGTAGATTACACAGCAGCCAAAAGTCAATTCACAGGAGAATACAATCCAGCAGTCCGCAGCAAAGGTAACACAGTATAACACACCCACATAAAGCCAGTTTGAAATCCCTCTCGAATAACTGAGTGTTACGCTATTTATACTTTATGCGGCATTCCCGTACATTCTACCAAATCAAGAAGCCTCTCGAATATGCATTACACCATCATCTGGCCTAGATACAATTTATAATAATCTTCTAGAAAGATCGAAGTGATTAACCCACGTAAACAAGCTTGCGTCTTATATTCTAGAAGCATCCTGTCTAATAATAGACTACAATACCATTACAACACATATAAGGGAAGTGGGAAGAGGTGCCGACATACTGACAGAGTCACATGACTTCCGGTTAACCTATTCTAAAGCACATACCAAGAATCTAACGATTCGTGATATGTGTTGTATCTCCGGTACGCTTTTATTGTACCTGTTCATGTGGCAACTTGGATGTTATGACCACACGGCCCCTAGCACCGGCATAAGCGGTATTAGATACACATCTAGAGAGCTATGATGGAAATGCTCTGACAATTCGTATATTGGTAATTGGTGAGCTGTTTGTCTGTGACAATTCGTACATTGGGGATTGGTGAGCTGTATCGTCGTCAGATGAAAATGACGGTATTTAACACAAAAGACTAGTTTGTAAGGCCCGATGTCGACCCAGCATCAACTTCCCACAAATGCCAACATATATCAAAGACCAAAAGGTCTGTACAGGGGCGGGCCTCGGGGACGAAACGTCCACCAGCAGAATCTCGCCATATACAGGAAAAAATTACAACACATATAAGGGAAGTGGGAAGAGGTGCCGACATACTGACAGTCACATGACTTCACAGTATAGTCTACAGACAGCCCTACAGGCACATCATATTTAGATCTATATCTCTATAAAAATGAAGCGGGCATTCTCTCTCGTCGACTTACAATTCGACATCGTAAACTATCCCTTTCTGGACAGTAATATTCCAGTGGGACCTGCATATGTCGTATACATATCTCGCTTAGTAGCATTTGCTAGATCCTGTGTTAAATGTGACGATTTTAATCAACGTCACAAAACATTGTTACAGAAACTTATAAAACAGGGCTATTCCACCAAACGCCTCCACTCAAAGTTTCTCAAATTTGGCGATACATATCGCATGCTGATAAAAAAATACGAACGTAGCGTGCAAGATCTATGGCGCTACGTTTCGTAACTTGTGTCTAATTCCGCTTAACCCGGGGCTAGGGGCCGTATGAACCCATGTACTTCAAGATCCTCATGGTACTCATATGAACAGTCACAATCAAAGCGTGACTGAGATACATCATTCTTTAGATGACGAGTTTACAACGAATATTATGGATTAAGAATACTGATCAGCGATACGGATTTGATATTTTTGGAACATCATGATGTCTTGCCGGCATCATTGAAAACTGTTGACCGCCTCTCTCTTGCAGGAAACAAGCCTATGTTTATGTATACTATGATTGTCTTTTTGAATTTGGTGCTAATACTGTTATATGGAATATGGAATAGGTCTTTGGATTATGGACGCGGATATTCTCTAATGGACGACGGCTGAATTATGGATGACGGACTAGACGCTTGTAATTCTGTATATGACACTCCCCCTCTTAAAAAAAAGAAAATTTCAGACTTGGAACTTTCTTGACAATTCAAAACATTATTACAAAAAAATCTATATTACAACAGCAAAAATGTTGACAAACATATGTACATTATATGCGAGACAAACAATCAGCAATCAAATTGTCCTTACCCTTAATATGTCTGATTTCAATATTGTATTCTTGTAACACCAAACTCCATCTCAACAGTCCTTGTTTTTTGTTTTTCATCTTACTTATGAAAATAAGTGGATTGTGATCACTGAATACAGTAATTGGCAACGATGAAGAACATAAACATCAAAATCAAGCCAATATCATTGCCAAACATTCTTTCTGAGTTGTAGAATAATTTCTCTGATGTTTGTCAAACTTACGTGAAAAATAACCTTTTGGGTGATCTACACCATCTATATCTTCTTTTAACAGAACGGCACCAGCAGCAACATCACTAGCATCTACAGCCAGTTTAACAGGTGAATCAAAATCTGGTGATGAAAGAACTGGCGTGCTCTTGAGTATGGATTTCAGCTTTTCAAAAGCTGATTCACATTCATCGGTCCAAACAAAAGTTACCCTTTTTCTTAAGAGTTGAGTTAAAGGCTCAGTAATATCTGAAAAATTTGGACAAAATTTTCTGTAGTAACCAGCCATACCTAAGAAACGCATCAGTTGTCTCTTACATGTTGGTCTTGGAAATAGCGAGATAGCACTAACCTTAGCATCTACAGGTTTTACTGGACCCTGACCTACAACATGACCCAAGAATGTCACACGAGCATGTCCAAATTCACTTTTTCCAAGATTGACTGTCAGCTTGACGTCACCTAGTCGATTGAACAGCGCGCGGATTCTCTGTAGATGATCTTTCCATGTATCGCTGTAGACAATGACGTCATCAATATAAGTCTCACATCCTTCCAAACCAGAAGTCACACAGTTGATGAGACGCTGGAACGTGGCTGGAGAATTTTTCATTCCAAATAGCATGACTAGCACGACCAAATAGCATACCAAGAATCTATCTTCGTGATATGTGTTGTATCTCAGGTACGCTTTTACTGTACGAGTTGTCACAGCGAAACAGCTCACCAATTACCAATATACGAGTTGTTAGAGCATTTCCATCATAGCTCTCTAGATTTGTATCTAATACCGCTTATGCCGGTGCTAGGGGCCGTGTGGTCATATCATCCAAGTTGCCACATGAACAGGTACAATAAAAGCGTACCTGAGATACAACACATATCACGAATCGTTAGATTCTTGGTAGGTGCTTTAGAATAGGCTAACCGGAAGACTATACTGTGAAGTCATGTGGCTCTGTCAGTATGTCGGCACCTCTTCCCACTTCCCTTATATGTGTTGTAATTTGTACTGGAACAGACCCTCCGAAGTGACGAATGCTGATATCTCCTTCGCACGATCTGTCAGTGGAACTTGCCAAAATCCTTTCAGAAGATCAAACTTTGACACAAACTTGGCACTTCCCACTTTATCAATGCAATCGTCAATGCGTGGAATAGGGAATGTGTCTGTTTTGGTCAATGTGTTCACCTTTCTGTAGTCAGTACACATCCTGTGACTGCCATCTGGCTTTGGAACGAGGATACAAGGTGAACTCCAGTTACTATTACTTGGTTCAATGAAGTCATTGTCCAATGAATACTGAATCTCTTTTTTCAGGTAGTTTTGTTTAATGGGATTCAAACGATATGGGTGCTGCTTCCCTGGATTAGAATCTCCCACACTGACGTCATGTGAAATTTTATCAATTCCAGTAGGAATGTCGGGAAACAAATGTTCATATTGACTGAGCAGAGTTCGAAGTTCTTCCTGACGCGCTGGTTCAAGATGACACAACTTGGAATCCAAATTAAGTAGAATGTCAGAGTTCTGTAATTTCGCCGCTGTTATGGGCTCTTCACGCCTGGGTTTCAGAACGCCTGTCAGGAGTCTGAATTACATAATTAAGGTTTACGGGCATGCTCATCATATGTTATTTTCATACATTTTTGTGCTGACTTTAAATTTGACAAGGCCAAATCACATGCTTTAGTCAACCTGGTGCGAAAGTCCGACACATATTGTAAGAGACTACATGAGTCAAGATTACTGTCTAGAAACTTTTCCTTTACCAGTTAAAGTGGTCTTCTAACTGTATGACCAAAGACTAATTCAAATGGACTGAAGCCAAAAGACTCTTGAACAGACTCTCTAACAGCAAACAATAACAAATGTATGCCTTCATCCCAGTCTTTCTCAGTGTCAAAACAATAAGTCGTAATCATGTTCTTTAATGTCTAGTGAAACTTTCTAGTGCGCCTTGGCTTCCAGTGTGATATGCAGATGATTTGTACTGCTTTATTTCCAATTCATGCATGACTTGTTGAAAGATTCCTGACATGAAATGAGATCCCTGATCAGACTGAACAGACTGACAAGTGTGAAAAACTTATCTAGGGCCTTAACAATAGTTTTTGCCTTAATATTCCGTAAAGGAATGGCCTGAGGGAACCTGGTTGAAGCACACATGATTGTTAACATGTATTGATTGCCTGACTTTGTTTTCGGTAATGGGCCAACACAATCTATGATCACCCTACTGAATGCTTCCTCAAATACAGGGATTGGTTGTAGAGGGGCCTTTGGTATGGTTTGGTTTGGTTTTCCTACCATTTGACATGTGTGGCATGACCTACAAAATTCCGGAACATCTTTCTTTAAATTTGGCCAATAGAAATGATTTAGAATTTTGTAATATGTTTTGTTAACGCTTAAATGACCCGAAAGAGGTGTTTCATGGACTAGTCTGAGAATATCTGAACGATATGAATTTGGTACTACAATCTGATATTTAACTGCCCACTCATCATCAGGTGACGCGGATATTCTCTAATGGAAGACGGCTGGATTATGAATGACGGACTAGACGCTTGTAACATCTGTCGGTCGCCATTTGCGCATACATGTAAGACCACCATTCTTACAAAAGTAGCACACAGGCTCTCGAGTTACATCACACTCATCTACTGCGCTGTCAAACAACTTGGAAATGTTTTTTTCACTATGCTGTTCATTAATCAGCCGTGATTTTGAAATGTTTTCATTAAACATTGTGGCTTATCAGCCTCATCATTTAACCCCGACCGTATCTCCCGCAAGATCATTACCAAGAAGTAACTGAACACCCTCGAATGGTAAACTACCTTTAATACCCACCATAACAGGTCCAGAAATCAAGTCGGAAGACAGATGAACGTTATGGAGCGGAACGGGTGAATAATTTCCAGAATCTACCCCTTTAATCGGGGCATTACTGCCTGCAGATGAAGAGTCAGAAAACGGTCAAGTATCTGCCAACAAAAGAGACAGGGACGCGCCCGTGTCTCGCAAAATCTTCACAGGAGTAGCATTAGAAAAATCACTTGAAAGTGACACAAAACCATTGTGGATAAAATCTCCATAACAGGATTTGAAAAACTGTCAAACTTATCCTTGATAGAACTAATAGGAACAGTGTCCTTGGCCATCTTAACGTCATATACATTATGAACGTCACTAAACGGCTTGGGTATAGATCTTGAAGTGAGGAAACCACCAGGCTTTTGAAAGGCAAGATCTTGTTGTCTTCCTTTCAATTTAAAACAATTAACCATTAAATGGCCGTCCCTCTTACAATAGCTGCAAGCGGGAGACTTATTTTGAGTGTTAAAAGTGGGTGACTAAGACTTTGTGTTTGACCTTTGACCGTTGTAACTGGGGTTAAAAGTTTTAGGCCCTGAGAAAGAACTGAGTTTGTTACCTGAGAGATTAGACTGGAATGAACTTGGCTTAACAGCATTGTCAGATGAAAATTTGTGTGTCAGAGCGTATTCGTCAGCACCTTTTAAATTCCTCTACCAGCATAAGCTGTCTAAGGCTTTCAAATTGGTTGTCAGTTTTAGCCGAGGCACACCATCTATCAAATAACTGTTCTTTTGAACGAGCAAATTCTACATGAATCTGAGAGTTTTCTTTTTCACAACTACGAAACTTTTTGTCTATAGGCTTCAGAAACTAATTCATAACCTTTAAGGATTAAATCCTTCACTGTATCATAATCTGATGCTTGCTCTACCGTCAATTGAGTATAAATGTCCCTTGCCTTTCCGATCAAAACACTTTGAAGAAGTAAACTCCAATTTTCTTTTGACCAGTTTAAATTTTCAGCAATTTTCTCAAAATGCAGAAAATATTTATCAACTTCTTTTTCCTGAAATGGTAGGACGAGACATATTTGACGAGCCCCATCAAATTTTGATCGTGATTGTACAGGTGCATGTGCAGGAGGACTTGTTTGCGACTGTAATTCCATATGCCTCATTTCTAACTGAAACTGTCTTTCTTTCTCTTTCTCTCTTTCTTCTTTTTCTAACCATACTCTCTCTAATTTTTCCTCTTTTTCTAACTTTTCTCTCTCTAATTCTATGTCTCTTTCTTTCTCTAAATTTTCTCTCTCTAACTGAAACTGTCTTTCTTCCCTTTCTCTCTCTAATTCTATTTTCTTCAATTCCAGCTGATGTGCAATTCTAATCTCCTCATTTCCAAATCATCAGCTGTTTCCTCAGTTAAATCAAAATCACTTTCATCCCAAAGTTGTTTGCTAACAAAATGTTTAATAATGAGTTTCTTAATTTTTTGCTTTCTCAAAGATGTTTTAGCTTTAATTTCTAGGAATTTACACAGCGCGGACAAATCCTCTTTGCGTAATTCGTCAAATACCTCTCCGCTAGGCTTTGAAGCAAACTGTGCTGGTTCAAATGACATGTTGATAGCGTACTCCCTGACTTCACAAATTTAGACAATGTATCAATTTAGAACTATGTTGCAAAGCTGATCAGCTGGCAGCTATAATGTAAACAAATCTCCCGGACAGGCCCCTAATTTCTGTCACGTCAAATTTACGATAACAGAAAAACGTAACAGAAAAGGTTTGTGAAGTCAAGGATTAACAATAAAATATTTATTCACATTACTAAAATCATATGCAAATTAAGTATGGTCAATACAACAAATAAATGTGAAATATAAGTCTTACTGTTCAATGCTATACCGGTGTATACTTCACAGTCCGTGTTGACGTGCACAAATCTCTTCACAGTCCGTGCCGACGTGCACAAATCACTTTTCTGTATTTTGGTAGTCCAACACTGCTCGGTTGTTTAGAGTCCCAGTAAATGTCCAATTTCCGATAGTTCAATCACGTAGATTACACAGCAGCCAAAAGTCAATTCACAGGAGTATACAATCCAGCAGTCCGCAGCAAAGGTAACACACCCACATTACGTATCCACATAATTCCCTCTCGAATAACTGAGTGTTACGCTATTTATACTTTATGCGGCATTCCAGTACATTCTACCAAATCAAGAAGCCTCTCGAATATGCATTACATCATCTTCTGGCCTAGATACAATTTATAATAATCTTCTTAAAAGATCGAAGTGATTAACCCACGTAAACAAGCTTGCGTCATATATTCTAGAAGCATCCTGTCTAATAATAGACTACAATACCATGACACAATACAATTCATATGAAATCGTTACCAATAAACCCATCTGAGAATCCATAGATCGCACAAAATCAATCGTCATCTAATCCTAATAAGTAAGAAATAAAAGGCGTGCGTTGTCTGTAAGGGAACAGCGGTCAAAACTTAATTTCCAGTTTTGCTCACAAGACAGAATCTGGGGTTCCTTACTATGGAAGCCAAAATGGTAAAATACAGCCAGAGGGGTAAGCGAGCTAGATTCTCTGCGACAAAGACTGTAAGACAGGAATACTACATGGATTGGCATTAGTAAATTGTTTATTCGTCCGCTCGACTCAGACTGATGATAGTGCTGGTTTGTCAGTCTACAAACTGGTTCATTCTCATACCAAGATTTGCATTACAACGTATAAACGAAAGAGGTGGAGATAAGCCATTCGAGAGAAATAATTAAGGGCGGTATTCTGGCAGGGTCGAAACTCGTGCTTTACAAGTTTGAATTCACGTTGGAGATGACGAAATATGACTCACCTGCTTGGTCATCAGAATGTAAGACCAGCTTTGACCATTGGAGTTCGTCTATCAGTTCTACAAGGAGGTTAGCCATTGAGTTTTGGTGCTTCTTCGATGAATTCATCGAACTGTTAATCTGTCGCGAACATTCTGAAATAAGTAGGTTCACATAGAGATATTTGCGTCAAATCTGACGGCCGTCGTCTAAAAATATATTCATTTTACCAGTTGAAAAACTTGCTAGACCAAAATCCAAGATTCCAAGCTTCCAGCGGAACAAAAAAGGTACGGGACACCTTAACCCTACCTGGCTTGGGGGGGGGGGAAGTGCCCCCCTAGTGAACTTTTCTCTGCTGCTCCGAAACGACCAAACCGAGGAGGCTGAAACTTAGTGACTTTAAAGCTTATTGGGGTCATTTTGAGCGTATTTTCATATACCCGCGGGCAGAGGATCATGGGTAAATTCAAAATGGCGACCATGTGGTATCCGCGGAAGTCGTGTTTTTCAATCTTTTCGCTCCATTTCTTCACATTTTCCTTGCCTAAAAGGCCTTGAAAGTATTTTATTTATGCAAAACTAATTATTATTTATTTTATTTGATTTTTTTTTCGAGAGAAAAATCAGAAAAATGAAAATTACGAAAAATCGACCCCAAAAAGCCCCAAAAGTGGCCTCCGAGAAGATGACGTTACATTTCGCGGTAGAGCTTGAACCCAAGATACTGTGTGGTAAGTTTCAGCGCTCTAGCCTAAGTGGTAGAGAAAATATATAGGGGGGGGGCACTTTCCGTTCCCCCCCCCGCCCCCAGGCTGCGATACACCCCAAATCGCCCAGGCCAGATAGGGTTAAACAGGGGCTTTTTATATGACAGTCGATGGTGAATTTGTCGAGATAACGCGACACTCAACCCCTACATGTGTTGATGTGTATCATGTATATATCCAACAAAAGGAGGTGGAAAATATACTTACCAAAGTTTGGAAATGCCTGAAAGCAGTGATATTGTAACATCGATATAAAGACTAAAACTACAATCATGTTGATAGTTGATTCTCTTGACACCTTATATCCTTCTCACAACCGATTGTTGAGGAAAAAATCCATCAACTGGATTGGGTCCCTCCGCTAAGCTTAGCTAAGACACTGGTAACCATGTAGCCAAGGGAGACGTTTGGTGAACAACCTGTCGGGTTCTGTCTCTGATCGACCCATGCGCGTGAAAGTAGAATACAATCTACATTCAACGTCTGTGCTAATCCTGTATACGGATTAGAGTATTTGGCGCAATCAATCAACAGTGAAGTTGTTCCAATCTTCTCATTGTGCTTTTCTGGTCTGAAAGGATTCTGGCATGCTAGGGCTGACAATGGACAATGGATATCCCCAACATATGCCGATGATCTTAGTGTTTACAAACGTTCTTATCCCAATGTTTGTGACAAGTATCGGTTTAGCATGCGGGTAATTGCTGGAAAACTTGTTTGTCTTTGGTTTCATTAGAGTGAAATGCATTATTTATATTTTATGTGTCGTTTTATTGTCATATCACTTGCCGATTCAATTTCAAAATATCCATAACCCAAAGCCAGAATAAAAAAACGAGCGACTTATGCTCGGGATTATGCTATCACGCTATGGTTGAAACAATTCGCTAGTCATAAAATGCAAAATAATGTACGGGCCTATAATAGCTATATACAACTGATGTTGATCTTAATACCGGTTTAATCTTGGATATGACGAGGAAAATCCTGGTGTTAACCGAGCTATACGTAGACCAAGGAAACACTGCTAATAGCAGTGAAGCTAATGTATGTTAACTTAGCTGTTATATTAAATTCTGTTTGATTGAGCTGTGTCCTGATAATATAGACTATGTCTATGATGGCTTTTGGAATGAAGCTAATAGACCGGTTCAATATCTAAATCCAAACATGCATAGAAAACAACAGTAAACATAAGCGATAATATATATGCAACGGTAACAATGGTCTTAGCAATAGCGTGGGCTCCATTTCGCAGCCTCAATCCGCTCCAACAGCGCCAGTATAACATTCTGAGAAAAAGTCCAGACAGTTTTTGGAGAATTTTGAAGAATTAATTCGCAGTACCACTACAAATCGGTACGTCTGGGCTGGAGAGCTGATGTCCAAATCGCACCATATTTGGCCTTTTTATCGGCACTTGCTGTGACTTTGAATAGCCTAGATCAATAATTTTCTATCAACATAACTTGAAAGTGGACTTTCTGTAACATATTTTGTTTGAGCTGGCAGTACAGATAAAACAGCCTGGTGCACGCAATGAACACGCAGACTTTCCCAAAATAACAATGGCTGATCTTAGCTTGTTGAAAACAATTGGACTGTGCCAACTAATTTAACTTTTTGGCCTCCGGCGGCTGAATAGTTTTTCTGTGCCTGCTGCATGCGGTGTTCAGCCATTGTAATTTTGGCAAAGACGCGTCTGTACGTTCCCCTTTTACAAGTCCCGGTAAAAGGACCACTATTATGGGCTATCAGTATTCTCCCCAGCCCAGGCGTACCGATTTATGTAGTCCGATCTTTCTCTGATCCCTGGCCATGCGACGACAGGTAGAATATTATAGATTATCTTTGGCTGAGATCAGAGAATTTTCTCCTCAAAAGACTACAAATGACGAAAACCACGAGACCGCAGTAGTATATAAAACACGGGAAGAGTCGCATTGACCTCAGAAATTTGCATAATTTGTGGAGGTCACGTGGAGGAGAGGTCAAGTGCACTATAGTTCCGGCAGAATGACCAAAAAGCTACCTCCGACACAGGAGAGTTCCAATTGTTGCAGGGAATGTATTCATCCGCGGTGATGCGGTCTGACGGGGATGCGGTCGCGGGAAAAAGCTTCCGCGGAGAAAAAGTAGTCCCCAGACTTCAAATACGCTGCATGGTCCGATTTAGGCAACCTCTGCCAGAGAAGTGAATTGTTTTCAATAGTTTTTCCAGTCTCTGTTGTGAGGAATAATTGAAGGCCAGTGGTGGGTGATTGGAGTATGATATGTGTTTGGTTCCGCTGTGAGTTTGATTTTAACTCAAGGCCTAATAAGGAGTTGCTAAGAGGGACTATTTGGGTGCCTGTGCACCGCTTTCTGAAAGCAGAGAAAAAAGCCAAAATTGTGACGTCATTTGTACGAGCGCGCATAGCTCAAAATTTCGATGGGCGACCCCCGTCAAGAAGCCTGTCCGGTTGTAGCACTTGAATAAAGGTACTTCTTGCCGAAATATGGGAGTCTAGACTTAATTAATCACTCGAGGAGATGCAATTACGTTAGCAGCTTTTAACATAGCCGCCAATGTGAATTTTAATAGTGGTCTGGACCCAATGGGTCGAGTAAGGTATCAAAGTGAAGCATTCGTGAAGGGGCATCCAGTGGGTGGGTGTGTGTAAAATTAGGATTTTTTCCCGAAACTATAAAAAGCGGAACACGGACTTTACCCCTAAAATAGGGGAAAACACCTATCAACCCTAGCCAAAAGGGCTAATATCGGTCCCCGGGCTTATTGGGACCTGCCTATCAAGTCAATGGGGTGGGTGCATGTAAAATTAGGATTTTCCCCCGAAAATATAGAAAGCGGAACACGGACTTTACCCCTAAAACAGGGGAAAACCCCTATCAACACTAGCCAAAAGGGCTAATATCGGTCCCCGGGCTTATCGGGGCCTGCCTATCAAGACAATGGGGTGGGTGCATGTAAAATTAGGATTTTTTTCCGAAAATATAAAAAACGGAACACGGACTTTACCCCTAAAATAGGGGAAAACTCCTATCAAATCTAGCCAAAAGGGCTAATATCGATCCCCGGGCTTATCGGGTCTGCCTATCAAGTCAATGGGGAGGGTGCATGTAAATTAGGATTTTTTTCCGAAAATATAAGAAGCGGAACTCGGACTTTACCCCTGCAATAGGGGTCTGTATTATACAATATCAGAGAAAATGCCTGTATGGGGTATGGGGATGGTCATTTCGTGGGCTTTACTATGGCTTGTGGGGTCTTGTTTTTCACGTCTCGCCGAGAAAAACACAATGGAAGGGGTGCCCGAGCGAATCGGTGAATTTTTTGCGAAAAGTCACGGAGGTCTGTATATAGGCTCATACTGGCTATATGGGGGGAGGGGTGGTCAATTTTTTTTGTGGGTGTTACTATGGGTTGTGGGGTCTCGTTTTTCTCGTCTCGCCGAGAAAAACACAATGGGAGGGGTCCCGGAGCGAATCGGTGAATTTTTGGGGAAAAGTCACCGAGGTCTGTATATAGGCTCATACTGGCTATATGGGGGGAGGGGTGGTCAATTTTTTTTTGTGGGTGTTACTATGGGTTGTGGGGTCTCGTTTTTCTCGTCTCGCCGAGAAAAACACAATGGGAGGGGTCCCGGAGCGAATCGGTGAAATTTTTGGGAAAAGTCACCGAGGTCTGTATATAGGCTCATATAGCTCCATACTGGCTATATGGGGGTATAGGTTCAACCTGGGAAATTCACACACGTTCATTGTGATATGGGTTGTTTGGATTTGTTTTTCACGTCTCGTCATTCAGAACACGATGGGAAGGGTCTCGGAGCGCAACGGTGAAATTTTTGGAAAAGTACCATATAGACCATATAGTCCCATACTGGCTATATGGGGGTATAGGTTCAACCTGGGGAATTCACACACGTTCATTGTGATATGGGTTGTTTGGATTTGTTTTTCACGTCTCGTCATTTAGAACACGATGGGAAGGGTCTCGGAGCGCAACGGTGAAATTTTTGGAAAAGTACCATATAGCCCATATAGTCCCATACTGGCTATATGGGGGTATAGGTTCAACCTGGGAAATTCACACACGTTCATTGTGATATGGGTTGTTTGGATTTGTTTTTCACGTCTCGTCATTTAGAACACGATGGGAAGGGTTTCTAAGCGAAACGGTGAAATTTTTGGAAAAGTACCGGGTAGGTGTGGATAGGCCCATATAGCTCCATACTGGCTATATGGGAGTATAGGTTCAACCTGAGAAATTCACATACGTTCATTGTGATATGGGTTGTTTGGATTTGTTTTTCACGTCTCGTCATTTAGAACACGATGGGAAGGGTTTCGAAGCGAGACGGTGAAATTTTTGGAAAAAATTCACCGAGGCCTGGGTAAGCCCATAGGCCTATACTGCATGGCATACGGGGTGGACGTTTTGGGATCTAGGTGAGCCCCTAATGATCCTATGGTGTCGTATGAGGTCTTTTTGAAGCTCTCGTGGAGGAGCATCCGACTGGACTAATATTTCGTCCGTATTCAATATTCTGCGCATGCGCAATCTGACCCGTAGTATAGAAAGCAGGCATTTTGGGGGGTATGTGGGTGTGTGTTTGGGGTAGAGATGGACCGCTATGGGCCCGAATGGGTCGTGGAAGGTGTCCAAGTGAAGCTTGTGTGGGGTAGAGTCAGAATGTCATGTTTTAAAATGCAATTCGCGTCAATCTACGCATGCGCAGTTGGTTGTAGTAAGTAAAGTGGTCATTTTGGGGCAGTGCGGGAAGGTATTTGGTGTAGAGATGGACCCTACTTGGTCCGAATGTGTCCTGGGAGGTGTCATTTTGTAGCTCTCGGGGTGTAGACCCCGATTTGAGGAATGTTCACAGCATCTTTGACGTCATCGGTGACGTCATCAGTACGAGTAGTAGCGAAAGTGGGAATTTTGGGGCATTGAAGGAAGGTATTTGGTGTAGAGATGGACCATCCTTGGTCCGAATGCGTCCTGTGGGGTGTCATCTTGTAGCCTTCGGTGTGGAGACCACGATTTTAAGGGATGTCAACAGCATCTGTGACGTCATTGGTGACGTCATCAGTACGAGTAGTAGCGAAAGTGGGCATTTTGGGGCAGTGAAGGAGGGTATTTGGTGTAGAGATGGACCATCCATATCTGTCATGCGTATTATACAGTATCTGTCCTGTATTATACCAAATCTGTGCTATATTATACTATATCTGTCCTCTATTGTACCATATATGTCCTGTATTATACCAAATCTGTGCTGTATTATACAATATTTGCCCTCCATTATACCATATCTGTGCTGTATTATACCGTATCGGTGCTGAATTACACCATATCTGTGCTGTATTATGCAATATCTGTGCTGTATTATGCAATATCTGTCCCGTGCCTAACAATATCTGTCTCGTATTATAGCAAATCTGTCCTGTATTGTACCATATTTGTTCTGTATTATACAATATATGTTCTGTATTATACCAAATCTGTGCTGTATTATACAGTATCTGTCCTGTATTATACCAAATCTGTGCTGTATTATACCATATGTTTCCTGTACTGTACCATATATGTCCTGTATTATATATTATATATTCTGTATTATACAATCGGATAGCGGTTGTCGTGAATAACAACAAGTTCAGCAATGTTTATATAGTTTATTTTCCCCAATGTTACATCATACGCAGGCTGGGGGAACCGCCCTGGGTATGTTTAGTATGTTCACAGCAAAACAAATTGAAATATCAAACACCATGTTTTATTATTTAACGCACCGTCACATTAGGTACAAGTGTTTACTAAGCTCAAGCCAACGATCAGCATGTAGACATAGAGAGTATGTACGGCATGTTATGGTATTCATCAGTGCACGGGTGACGCATTCAACCGATGGCGGTGGTCGGTCAGCTTGGTAAGGAAAAACGTGACATTGGTTACCGTCTCTACCAGCCATTGTGTGTTGCGGCGTTGACGATGTGCCCATCTCAAGGCATCCACGGTGTCCAGTATCTCCAGCATCGTCTCTAGTGACCTCCGGTTAATGATGGTGAACGGCTGGTCAAACACATAGATATTATTGCCGGAATAAAATACCGTAACTGGTCCGTCTTTTTGTGACGTAAGATGTACCCGAAAGCGACATTCAATTTGAAGGCCGTAGTTTGATCTTTGAAGATGGCTTCCACGTAGCTGCGTAGACGGGTGAGGTTGGTCAGTGGGAAATTGTAGATATCTTGAATAGGGCCATGAGGGTGGAAACAGTGCCGTGTCATGGACCAATGGCGCCGATCGATGTCACTCACTGGATGGTTGTCCTGTAAGAGATCGCTAGGAACATTTATGGGCTCGTCCAGAAAATGTTCGATGTTGTCAGGCGTATGACTCGAAACCGTAACGCTGGGGTCCGGCTGGAAATCCAGGCTCTTCTGAACTGTGGGTATATGCGGGCTCTCCGTCATCGCCTCACCAGTGGCGTTCGTCTCCCCGGGCTTATCTTCACTGGGTCTGACCTTCCGCGGCTCCTCTTCAGTAGGAAGTTGTCGCTCATGGCATGGTACCGGGGCATGAATCAAACGTTGGTGTCGCAGCAACTGACTGGTCAGTTTGAAAAGCCGACCACAATCCTCGCATGGACGCTTGGGTGGCCCATGAATTGAACGTTCATGGCGCAGTAAAGCATCTTCCCGATTAAATGACCGTGCGCAGGTTATACAAGTATACAGTCCGTCGTTGTGGGCGGCGGTCTCGTGGCGACGTAAATTGTCTAGACGAGTAAACTGCTTCTGGCAAGTTGTGGAAGTGAACATCTTGGTGGTTGACAGAGTGTCTGATGAAACGGCCAGGCCGCTTTCCTTTTATAGCACGCTAGCTGGTGATCTATTTTTAGCACACTCACTTCAACTACCCCAAGTCGAGGACCGAGATGTACTGGTGTACGACTGAGCCGCATTACGCGCGCGCGTGTGTGTGTGTGGGCAGTGGATTTTACATCCGGGATCTTGTCAACATCCGGGTTACCAAGTGGGGTTTTCCCTTCGTTTCTCCGTCTTCCATCCGGGTACTGTGGTTTTACATCCGGGTCCTTAGCTTGCATCCGGGTTTTTCATCAGCCGCATTGCGTGCGTGTGTGTGTGTGTGTTTGTATTTGTATCCATCCGTGCACAACATAGAATTACGTTCTCTCCGAAAGCATCAATATGCTCACATCCATTCAATATAAACACAACTTAGAGACATCAACAACAACAGGCACATTGCGTAATACACGTTTTATTATCCTCACACAACCATCACCACCACCACCTGGCGTTGACGCCGTCAACGATCAGCATGTAGACATATAGAGTATGTACGACATGTTATGGTATTCATCAGTGCATGGGTGACGCATTCAGCCGATGGAGGTGGTCGGTCAGCTTGGTAACGAAAAACGTGACATTGGTCATCCTCTCTACGACCCATTGTGTGTTGGGGCGTTGTTGTTGAGCCCATTCCAAGGGATCCACGGTGTCCAGTTTCTCCAGCATCGTCTCTAGCGACGCCCGGTTAATGATGGTAAACGGTTGGTCAAATACCCGGATGTTACTGCTCGGGTAAAAGTATCGGGTTTGGTCCGTGTCCTTATGCTGCAGCACATAACCAAACGCCAGATTCAACTTGAAGACCGTAGTTTGATCGTTGGAGATGGCTTCCACATAGCTGCGTAGACGGGCGAGGTCGGTCAGTCGGAAATTGTAGATATCTTGAATAGGGTGATGACGAAAGAAACAGTGCCGGATCATGGGCCAATGGCGCCGATAGATGTCACTCACTGGATGGTCTTCGTGTAACAGATTGCTAGGAACATTTATGGGTTCGTCCACGAAGTGTACTTTGCCCTCCACGTCGTACAAAATCTGGCCCAATGTCTTGTAGTCGGAATTTGACTGTTGAATTAGGGCGACATCATCATCATCGGCCCTCGTGCGATGGGTAGGAGTTCCCACCGTCTCGATACTGGTGCCTACGGGCTCCTCTACCTGCAAATGTGGCTGAGGAACAGGGTGTCGTGTGCGTTGGTGTCGCAGCAACTGACTGGTCAGTTTGAAAAGCCGACCACATTCTTCGCATGGACGCTTGGGTGGCCCATGAATTGAACGTTCGTGGCGCTGTAAATGGCGCTTCCGTTCACGTGACCGGAACTGACCTTTGACCCGTGCGCGCGCTAACAATACGGGATAAAAATTGCGCACAGAGGTCAAAGGTCAGTTCCGGTCACGTGAACGAAAGCGGCAGTGACCTCACAGAGGAGAGGTCATATGCAAATGTCACTTTCGAGCTCTGAGCTCCACACGCTTTGAGCTCCAAGAGCTCCGACCCAAGAGCTCTGCCACACGGGAGCACCCACCACCACCGGGCGTTGACGCCCGTCAACGCCCGGTGGTGGTGGCGGTGGTCGTGGTGGTGGAATGTGGTGGTGGTGTGTGTGTGTGTGTGGTGGTAGTGCGTTGTGGTGGTGTTGCTGGTGGTGTCTGTACATATAAGAATGAACATGTGTCCCTCAGCAGTCCTGGTCAAAGGTCACTTCCGTTCAATATGGATCATCATAGATACTCAAACTTCTTATTATCAATACATCTACAATACTGACCTACTACTTCCGATAGGGGGCGCCACCTGTCTTGTGACAACTTTCGGTTCCGGACACGTGACAGTAAACATGGAAAAACCCGGATGTAAGATGGGGACCCGGATGTAAAACCAGAGTACCTGGATGGAAGACGGAGGAACGACGGGAAAAACCCACTGGGAAATCCGGAGGTTGACAAGGTCCCGGATGTAAAATCCACTGCCCACACATACACACACACATACACACACACGCGCGCGCAATGCGGCTCAGTCGTACACCAGTACATCTCGGTCCTCGACTTGGGGTAGTTGAACTGAGTGTGCTAAAAATAGATCACCAGCTAGCGTGCTATAAAAGGGAAGCGGCCTGGCCGTTTCATCAGACACTCTGTCAACCACCAAGATGTTCACTTGTATTACGTGCTCGAAATCATTCACTCGTCTGCACGACTTGCGCCGCCATCAGGCTACCAAGCACGAAGGAACCGCCCGGTATAGCTGTACGATATGTACACTGTCGTTTCAGCGCCCGGATCATTTACAGCGCCACGAACGTTCAATTCATGGGCCACCCAAGCGTCCATGCGAAGAATGTGGTCGCCTTTTCCAACTGACCAGTCAGTTGCTGCGACACCAACGCACACGACACCCTGTTCCGCAGCCACGTTTGCAGGTAGAGGAGCCCGTAGGCACCAGTATCGAGACAGTGGGAACTCCTACCCATCGCACGAGGGCCGATGATGATGATGTCGCCCTAATTCAACAGTCAAATTCCGACTACAAGACCTTGGGCCGGATTTTGTACGACGTGGAGGGCAAAGTACACTTCGTGGACGAACCCATAAATGTTCCTAGCGATCTGTTACACGAAGACCATCCAGTGAGTGACATCTATCGGCGCCATTGGCCCATGATCCGGCACTGTTTCTACTCTCATCACCCTATTCAAGATATCTACAATTTCCGACTGACCGACCTCGCCCGTCTACGCAGCTATGTGGAAGCCATCTCCAACGATCAAACTACGGTCTTCAAGTTGAATCTGGCGTTTGGTTATGTGCTGCAGCATAAGGACACGGACCAAACCCGATACTTTTACCCGAGCAGTAACATCCGGGTATTCGACCAACCGTTTACCATCATTAACCGGGCGTCGCTAGAGACGATGCTGGAGAAACTGGACACCGTGGATCCCTTGGAATGGGCTCAACAACAACGCCCCAACACACAATGGGTCGTAGAGAGGATGACCAATGTCACGTTTTTCGTTACCAAGCTGACCGACCACCTCCATCGGCTGAATGCGTCACCCATGCACTGATGAATACCATAACATGTCGTACATACTCTATATGTCTACATGCTGATCGTTGACGGCGTCAACGCCAGGTGGTGGTGGTGATGGTTTGTGTGAGGATAATAAAACGTGTATTATGCAATGTGCCTGTTGTTGTTGATGTCTCTTGGTTGTGTTTATATTGAATGGATCTGAGCATATTGATGCGATGAGAGGAAGTTTTCGGAGAGAATGTAATTCTATATTGTGCACGGATGGATACAAATACAAACACACACACACACACACGCACGCAATGCGGCTCATGAAAACCCCGGATGCAAGCTGAGGACCCGGATGTAAAACCACAGTACCCGGATGGAAGACGGAGAAACGACGAGAAAACCCCACTTGGAAACCCGGATGTTGACAAGATCCCGGATGTAAAATCCACTGCCCACACACACACACGCGCGCGCGCAATGCGGCTCAGTCGTACACCAGTACATCTCGGTCCTCGACTTGGGGTAGTTGAAGTGAGTGTGCTAAAAATAGATCACCAGTTAGCGTGCTATAAAAGGAAAGCGGCCTGGCCGTTTCATCAGACACTCTGTCAACCACGAAGATGTTCACTTGCACAACTTGCCAGAAGCAGTTTACTCGTCTAGATAGCTTACGTCGCCACGAGACCGCCGTTCACAACGACGGACTGTATACTTGTATAACCTGCGCACGGTCATTTAATCGGGAAGATGCTTTACTGCGCCATGAACGTTCAATTCATGGGCCCCCAAGCGTCCATGCGAGGATTGTGGTCGACTTTTCAAACTGACCAGTCAGTTGCTGCGACACCAACGTTTGATTCATGCCCCGGTACCATGACATGAGCGACAACTTCCTACTGAAGAGGAGCCGCGGAAGGTCAGACCCAGTAAAGATAAGCCCGGAGAGACGAACGCCACTGGTGAGGCGATGACGGAGAGCCCGCATATACCCACAGTTCGGAAGAGCCTGGATTTCCAGCCGGACCCCAGCGTTACGGTTTCGATTCATACGCCTGACAACATCGAACATTTTCTGGACGAGCCCATAAATGTTCCTAGCGATCTCTTACAGGACAACCATCCAGTGAGTGACATCGATCGGCGCCATTGGTCCATGACACGGCACTGTTTCCACCCTCATGGTCCTATTCAAGAAATCTACAATTTCCCACTGACCAACCTCACCCGTCTACGCAGCTACGTGGAAGCCATCTTCAAAGATCAAACTACGGCCTTCAAATTGAATGTCGCTTTCGGGTACATCTTACGTCACAAAAAGACGGACCAGTTACGGTATTATTATCCCGGCAATAATATCTATGTGTTTGATCAGCCGTTCACCATCATTAACCGGAGGTCACTAGAGACGATGCTGGAGATACTGGACACCGTGGATGCCTTGAGATGGGCACATCGTCAACGCCCCAACACACAATGGGTGGTAGAGAGGGTAACCAATGTCACGTTTTTCCTTACCAAGCTGACCGACCACCGCCATCGGTTGAATGCGTCACCCGTGCACTGATGAATACCATAACATGCCGTACATACTCGCTATGTCTACATGCTGATCGTTGGCTTGAGCTCAGTAAACACTTGTACCTAATGTGACGGTGCGTTAAATAATAAAACATGGTGTTTGATATTTCAATTTGTTTTGCTGTGAACATACTAAACATACCAAGGGCGGCTCCCCCAGCCTGGGTATGATGTAACATTGGGGAAAATAAACTATATAAACATTGCTGAACTTGTTGTTATTCACGACAACCGCTATCCGATTGTATAATACAGAACATATAATGTATAATACAGGACATATATGGTACAATACAGGAAACATATGGTATAATACAGCACAGATTTGGTATAATACAGGACAGATACTGTATAATACAACACAGATTTGGTATAATACAGAACATATATTGTATAATACAGAACAAATATGGTACAATACAGGACAGATTTTCTATAATACAAGACAGATATTGTATAGCACGGGACAGATATTGCATAATACAGCACAGATATTGCATAATACAGCACAGATATGGTGTAATTCAGGACAGATATGGTATAATACAGCACAGATATGGTATAATAGATGGCAAATATTGTATAATACAGCACAGATTTGGTATAATACAGGACATATATGGTACAATACAGGACAGATATAGTATAATACAGCACAGATTTGGTATAATACAGGACAGACATGGATGGTCCATCTCTACACCAAATACCCTCCTTCACTGCCCCAAAATGCCCACTTTCGCTACTACTCGCACTGGTGACGTCACCAATGACGTCACAGATGCTGTTGACATCCCTTAAAATCGTGGTCTCCACCCCGAAGGCTACAAGATGACACCACACAGGACGCATTCGGACCAAGGATGGTCCATCTCTACACCAAATACATTCCTGCACTGCCCCAAAATTCCCACTTTCGCTACTACTCGTACTGATGACGTCACCGATGACGTCAAAGATGCTGTGAACATTCCTCAAATCGGGGTCTACACCCCGAGAGCTACAAAATGACACCTCCCAGAACACATTCGGACCAAGGAGGGTCCATCTCTACACCAAATACCTCCCCGCACTGCCCCAAAATGACAACTTTACTTACTACATCCAACTGCGCATGCGCAGATTGACGCGACTTGCATTTAAAAACCCGCCATTCTGACTCTACCCCACACAAGCTTCACTTGGACACCTTCCACGACCCATTCAGACCCATAGCGGTCCATCTCTACCCCAAACACACACCCACATACCCCCCAAAATGCCTGCTTTCTATACTACGGGTCAGATTGCGCATGCGCAGAATATTGAAAACGGACGAACTATTAGTCCAGTCGGATGCTCCTCCACGAGAACTTCAAAAAGACCTCATACGACACCATAGGATCATTAGGGGCTCACCTAGACCCCAAAACGTCCACCCCGTATGGGCGTATACGCCATAGCCATGCAGTATAGGCGTATGGGCTTACCCAGGCGTCGGTGAACTTTTTCCAAAAATTTCACCGTCTCGCTTCGAAACCCTTCCCATCGTGTTCTAAATGAAGAGACGTAAAAAACAAATCCAAACAACCCATATCACAATGAACGTATGTGAATTTCCCAGGTTGAACCTATACTCCCATATAGCCAGTATGGAGCTATATGGGCCTATCCACACCTACCCGGTACTTTTCCAAAAAATTCACTGTTTCGCTTAGAAACCCTTCCCATCGTGTTCTAAATGACGAGACGTGAAAAACAAATCCAAACAACCCCTATCATAATGAACGTGTGTGAATTTCCCAGGTTGAACCTATACCCACATATAGCCAGTATGGGACTATATGGGCTATATGGTACTTTTCCAAAAATTTCACCGTTGCGCTCCGAGACCCTTCCCATCGTGTTCTAAATGACGAGACGTGAAAAACAAATCCAAACAACCCATATCATAATGAACGTGTGTGAATTTCCCAGGTTGAACCTATACCCCCATATAGCCAGTATGGGACTACATGGTCTATATGGTACTTTTCCAAAAATTTCACCGTTGCGCTGCGAGACCCTTCCCATCGTGTTCTGAATAGCGAGACGTGAAAAACAAATCCAAACAACCCATATCACAATGAACGTGTGTGAATTTCCCAGGTTGAACCTATACCCCCATATAGCCAGTATGGAGCTATATGAGGCTATATACAGACCTCGGTGACTTTTCCAAAAAATTTCACCGATTCGCTCCGGGACCCCTCCCATTGTGTTTTTCTCGGCGAGACGAGAAAAACGAGACCCCACAACCCAGAGTAACACCCACAAAAAAAATTGACCACCCCTCCCCCCATATAGCCAGTATGAGCCTATATACAGACCTCGGTGACTTTTCCCAAAAAAATCACCGATTCGCTCCGGGACCCCTCCTATTGTGTTTTTCTAGGTGAGACGAGAAAAACGAGACCCCACAACCCATAGTAACACCCACAAAAAATTTGACCACCCCTCCCCCCATATATGAGCCTATATACAGACCTCGGTGACTTTTCCCAGAAATTTCACCGATTCGCTCGGGCACCCCTTTCATTGTGTTTTTCTCGGCGAGACGTGAAAAACAAGACCCCACAAGCCATAGTAAAGCCCACGAAAAAAAATTGACCATCCCCATACCCCATACAGGCATTTTCTCTGATATTGTATAATACAGACCCCTATTGTAGGGGTAAAGTCCGAGTTCCGCTTTTTATATTTTCGGAAAAAAATCCTAATTTTACATGCACCCTCCCCATTGACTTGATAGGCAGACCCGATAAGCCCGGGGACCGATATTAGCCCTTTTGGCTAGAGGTGCTACGGGTTTTCCCCTATTGTAGGGGTAAAGTCCGTGTTCCGCTTTTTATATTTTCGGAAAAAAATCCTAATTTTACATGCACCCACCCTATTGAATTGATAGGCAGGCCCCGATAAGCCCGGGGACCGATATTAGTCCTTTTGGCTAGGGTTGATAGGGGTTTTCCCCTATTTTATCGGAAAAGTGCGTGTTCCGCTTTTTATATTTTCGGAAAAAAAATCTTAATTTTACATGCACCCACCCTATTGAATTGATAGGCAGGCCCCGATAAGCCCGGGGAACGATATTAGTCCTTTTGGCTAGGGTTGATAGGGGTTTTCCCCTATTTTATCGGTAAAGTCCGTGTTCCGCTTTTTATAGTTTCGGGAAAAAATCCTAATTTTACATACACCCACCCACTGGATACCCCTTCACGAATGCTTCACTTTGATACCTCACTCGACCCAATCGGACCATGCAGCGTATTTGAAGTCTGGGGACTACTTTTTCTCCGCGGAAGCTTTTTCCCCCGACCGCATCACCGGCAGACCGCATCGCCGCGGATGAATACATTCCCTCCACAAATTATGCAAATTTCTGAGGTCAATGCGACTCTTCCCGTGTTTGATATACTACTGACCGCACTAGTACCCTTTCTCGGTGAAAAATTGTACAAAAATCATCCAGCCGTTTTATTGCGCTTACCTCACACCAATGGATTACTGAGTAATTTCCCTACACCATCAGATCCCTGTCACAAGTTATGTCCTTTTTCTAAACTGATTTGGCGGCTTTCCTCCACTTTTTGAAAATCTTGCTCTGGCTGGTTTACTTCAGACAGAATATAAATCTCACCCGGTCCCGATATCATGACGTTTGGGGTTAAATTATCACGTGGCACATGTTCATGTGGTCTCCACACTGTGTAGATAAAGCGGAGATGTCACGTGATAATTTGATATCAGGTTCTGGTGAGATTTGGAGTATGTCTTTGCGATTACCTCTGGGAACAACTATTTGTTTGGTATAAGCATCGGTAGCCTTTTTATTTCTTGTATTAAAGAAATGATACAGAATTCTGTCCTCGATTACATAATGATATGCCTCAGCAACTAGGCGAGGACTCATCTGGAAGATCACCATTTTCTTTGTAGGCAAAGATCGGGGCTAAGTCAGGACACTCACGTTGTGTGCCCTCCAGAAATGGATTTGAAATTATAATTTCAGTATTGACTTGTGCCACAACAAATGTATCTTTTGTACATACAGTTGCTAAATGAGCATGTTTCGGTTCCTTGTACGTTAGAGTTGCCTCAGTTGGCTCATTTTGACTTCCTGTATTGGATAAGTATGTGGTTTCCATACTACTCACAATGCTTTCTTCTGTGCTTTCAGTTGTAGTTGGTTCATATTCACTTCTACACAGACCATCAGCATTTACGTTTTTAGCTCCTGGCTTGTACTGGATTGTGAAATTGTGCTCTTGGAGCTCGAGAGCCCACCTGCCTAGTCTACCTTTGTTACTTTGGATGTTGTTTAACCAAGTGAGGGCAATGTGGTCAGTGAAAACACGAAAGTGAGCATTTGCTATGTATGGACGAAAGGCACGAACTGATTCGACTAGTCCAAGACCTTCTTTCTCTGAGATATGCCATGTCTTTTCACTTCCACGCAGGGATCGTCCACCGAAGACTATAGCATTTTCATAGCCTTTTTCATCTGTTTGTCCTGAAACATACCCTATTGCACTATCGGATGCATCTGTTGAGATAATGAATTCTTTTTGAAAATTTGGATATGATATATTTTGCTGAAAGTGACTCTACTGGTTCCAATAAGATTAAATTTCCATCACCTGCATCAGGTACATATACAGGAACATTAGTTTCATGCTTTGGGGGAACAATAATAATTTCTGTTGTTTTTGCCCACCCGGATTCCTTATTTCCATATATTTTGTTGTATGTTTCGGTTGCCATGGAATGTTAAACTGGCCATTGTAAAGCAATAGTTTGTTCTCTTTAAAATCAATATTTGCCTCATATTTTCTTAAGAAATCCTCTCCTAAAATTACATTTTTGTGTAATGTTTTGAATACGTAAAATTCTCCATTGAGCTCTTCGAGATCTTCAAACTGAATTGGTAGATAAACTACGCCTAAGACGGAATGAACTTCACCACAAACACCTGTAATGGCTCGTAATTTGCATGTATTAGGGACCGCATTTGGGTAGGCTTTTTGCAAACATCGCTCTGAAATGCAAGATACCTGCTTCTGTGTCCACTAAAACATGTGTTTTTAACTTGCCAACCTTGATATGCACTGAGCTTTTTTCAAAGGGTGTTGCGAGAGAAATGTTAGGCCTCACTTGACAATGTATGTTGTTGTACATGTAAGCTCTACCTACTTTTTGACAGTTGTGTTTGTTACACTTCCAGCTGGTCATTTTACTGTTTAACGTTTAATGTTAAATCAGTTTTGAATTTCCAAGAGAAGATAGATAAAACATGCAAGTTAGTAAATCATATGGCGATTGTACTTACTTTTGGTGTTTGTCGCACTTTCTTGGGACTCAGGCTTCTTGGCTGGTTGTGTCAATCATCAAAGGCGGTGTTGTCTTGAATTATTTTATCTCCATCTAATCATTCTTCTGTTGTTTTTTCTTTGGGCGTTCACCATTCGTTGAATATTCTGATGTCATCATATACATTCCGTTATGAAATCTCTTACTTTGGGGAGCTAAGAGGAATTGTACAGGGAAATTACAAGCGTCTGGTCCGTCATTCACTGATAATTCAGCCGTCGTCCATTAGAGAATATCCGCGTCCATAATCCAAAGACCTATTCCATATTCCATATAACAGTATTAGCATCAAATTCAAAAAGACAATCATAGTATACATAAAGTCTGTCAATCAAAGAAGATTACAGACCCTGGTGCTCCAAAATCTATAACCATGCAGGTTGATCTCTGGTTATAACAATACAATACAATATGTTTATTGCACGACTCGTAAAATGGTACAAGTATGGCAAACAAAACAATATAATTACTATGGTACTATAGCAACGTAGTAATTATTAGTTAGTATGGTTTGAACCAACAGTGTGGGTTAGTAGTAATTCTAGGACATAACATTAATAAGGAAGTCATAGTCCGCGGTATGTATATACACAACCTAGCTTTATTTACCCTAATCTATTTAACTACTTTGACGTAATATAAATTTCAATATAAACACAATTATTCAGCACTTCCAGTAATACAGAAACTATATGTATAGAGCAATCTACGTGTACAAGGTTTACCTATATATGTTACATCTACTAGCTGCCTTGGCGCTGCCGTGCGTCGCATGCCAAATGTATTCTATTGTTAACTAACTTGATTCCATACTGTAGAATATCTATACCTATTAGAGTTTAGAGGGATCCACAGGTAGAGATTCCTAACAATCACGAATACTATTTTAACAATTGTACAAATAATTCAAATGTCTGGCATGTCTGCCAGTTATCCTGACCATTCAACACTGGCATCTCAATTAACAGTAGGACAGCTCAATTAACAGTATAGGGACACTTACCTAAATCAACAATAAAAGATTATGTATGCCTGGAATGACAAGGAAGGCACAATTTAACTAAAATAGGCAGTTGCTCTTGTCTTACAACAGCTTGTTGGAACTTCTCTAGCACCACTGAATAAATGTCAACTTTCAGAGTTATGAAATATACAAACTGATATCAAAACATCTTATTACAAAACCAATACTCATATCCCTATACCTAATTCTAATAATTATACCTGTGTTTATACAATATTAGATAAGCACATATATCTATCAATAACTATCATTTACAGCTTGCATATATGCTAATTTTAACTCTATACGTATAATGCTAATTCACAATAAACAAACATTAAATAATAATGGAATATTGTTGACGCACATATACCTTCTATATGTACATGTGTTATGGTTCTGTTTCAATATCAAACCACAATTGGGCCTTACAGTCTTTTGTGTTAAATGCCGTCATTTTCATCTGACGGCGATACAGCCCACCAATCCCCAGTGTACGAGTTGTCACAGCGAAACAGCTCACCAGTTACCACTATAGCAGATTTGTATCTAATACCGCTTATGCCGGTGCTAGGGGCCGTGTGGTCATGTCAGCCAAGTTGCCACATGAACAGGTACAATAAAAGCGTATCTGAGATACAACACATATCACCAATCGTTAGATTCTTGTTGTGTTTAGAATAGGTTAACCAGAAGACTATACTGTGAAGTCATGTGGCTCTGTCAATATGTCGGCACCTCTTCCCACTTCCCTTATATGTGTTGTAATTAAAAATATGCAAAATGCAGGAAATCAAACGAAAGAATGCAAAGTTTTCCACGTGAGGTGGGGATGCCTCCGGACCCCCCTAGAACACCGTGCCCGTCTCGCGCATTCGTGGGATGGTAAGAAATGGGAAATTTGAAACATTCGCAACTCACTATCCTAGTAACGATTTTGTGAACAGAGAGACATGCCTATTCCATGAACAGAGACATGCCTATTCCATGAACAGAGAGACATGCCTATTCCATGAACAGAGAGACATGCCTATTCCATGAACAGAGAGACATGCCTATTCCATGAACAGAGAGACATGCCTATTCCAAAGATTTGTCACCTACTACCAGAATCTGAAGGTCCGATAGATTGTTTCGAAGCTATGTTATCTACATGTACATGTACTATCGGGAAAATGATAATGCAAATGCAGTATTTTTTATTACATGTCATTCGCTGCATTCTTATTGAAGCAGCAGGAACGCAACTTGGCTGGGTGGTGCTTAGTTGGTTCGTCGCGTTATAACTGAAATAATGTTAAAAGCGACGTTAAATCGTATTCACTCACTGTTAACATTACACATGTGGAAAGACATGTGTAACGAATAGCAATAAACATGGCAGTGCTAATGTTACATTCAGACAGATACCTTATAAACTGATGAATTTGCCAAAAATACCCCGATATTACAGACCACTTTGTCGGTTCTGATCATCATAATCTATATTTTTGCGACAAAATTTACGAAAATCATATTTGGTTGTATTGCTAATGTAGCTACTAACATTACGTAAGTGGACAGACAAACAATTGGATTTTCAATTGCACTTTCCATGGCTCATCAATTACATAGTGGAAGTGCTCGGTAGGCTTGCAATGAAATGTCGACTAACTGTTGTAGAAAAGAGACCAGAGCTTGAACAATGTTGCTGCTAACATTACTTAAGTGTGGACAGACATACTTTTGAGTAATGTTAGCAGTTTTGGAAAACATTAATTTTTATTTACTTTTTAAATAATTTTTGTTGATTTTATGAACTGAATCATCCACGCATAAGAGTTTTCCCTACTATCTTTATTAATAGTATGAGATGATAGTACTGTATGATACAGCTGACCAAATTCCAGAGAGGTGCGAATATCACAAATGTGAACAGACACCATTCAGTTATTGCATTTTCACCATTTGGTTTTGTTGTACACTAAAATGATAGCTTTAGAGTTTCACTAAATTTAGGGCTTGAGATAAAAATATTGTCTTTGGCCCCCCTTTAGTATGAAATCTGTCATTTGCATCTCAAAATAAGATTTTTTTTGCAACATGTAAATTGGCTTCTATGAATCTAGAAAATGACATGATGTTTTGTAGCTAGGTTGCTAAGCACCAATATAACATTGCCAACATAATTCATATCCCTTGCAAGCCAATTGGTCATTATATAAAAAAGTGAAATTCACTGACTTTTGGTAGTGCTGTATTTCCCCCTTCTCTAAGACATGGTCAAAGCTAAGATATATGGATGCGAGAAAATTTTGACCTTTGGATCGTGTGCCTCACATCGAGGAGTAAGTTTCAATACCAATAACATGTCCCATACATACTAACCGGCTACTGTGCTAATATTTGTAGAATATTTTTCATGGGAGATAATATATGTTAATCTGAACATGCTCAGAATTGAACTGCGCAATAATTTCAAGTTATGGTGTCTACACTTGAGTTAGACTGGTTAAAGAAAATTGTTAAGCTATGATTAAGGAAAACTGTATGTGTGGTTGAACAGGGTATGCCCATGCATGATTAATACAGCATCAGGATACCAGCTAGGCCTTCTTAAAAGATGTAAATTATATTATTCCTGGGGATGGCTCACCCTCAACCCAGCATTTCCCCTGAGTCTCAGACCCTGGAGTTCACCTGTGGGTAAAGCTGTTGAGCTGTAGATCTTGTTCCTCCAGCGAATATATGCCCCTACTTAAAGCATTAACACCACACTGCCTTCTCAGAGGTACTACTACCAGAGAGAGAGAGAGAGAGAGAGAGAGAGAGAGAGAGAGAGAATTAAGGTCTAATTTCGCGTTCAGCAATATTTCAGCTATATAGCGACGATCAAACAAAATTCTAAGTATTCAAGTTAATAACTCAGTAAACTAATGCATTAAAAACATGTAAATACATTAAAATTTATACGACAAACCGATCTCTCTCAAATAATCTAAAATACAATCTTCTTTTACTCGACTAAAAAGATCTTCTAAAGTAGCTGCTCGATAAAAGTTATCTCTTACAATCTTAAAATCTATACAGTCGATAAGAATATGTTTCACCGTGAGATGTTTGTGGCACGGGATACACCTTGGAACTGGCTCTTTTTTTCAGCAAATGCTCGTGAGTTAATCGTGTAGATGAGTCCCTATATACTCCTTTACCACCCTCCCTGGAGTATGTCTCACCCTCTCTTTCAAACTATATATAAATGACCCACGCCACAGGTCTATATATTGAAGGTAAATCTCACATCATAACAACTTCATATGAAGATATGTGCCCTACCCGTTATCTTGTAGTTGGCACCTCATCCCCTAACCCTAGATGTATAAGAGCCATACCATTCAAGAACGACAGGTCGTTAACGTCGGGTGCAAATTAGTGATATGCCCATGATAGAGAGCATTTTTTAAGTGTCAAATGTCTGAGTATACCAAATTAGTCTAAATTCAGGAATTTTCAATATTTTCTCTAATTTGGGTTCGGACCCCAGCTGGACACAGTAAACATTTTTTTTTCACGCCTAATAGAGGGTGTTCCCAAACTGGAGGGATCTAAATCCCTGTCCATACCAAATTACCTTTCACAGTGACTTGTATTCTGGGAAATGCTCTGTTCGTGTTTCACACGAGTTTTCATGTCATTTTTATCTTGCCTTAGGCCTTTTTTTTTTATTAATTGGTTTACGGATTTTTCTGGCAAAAATGTCAAGGAAAAAAAATAAAAATAAAATCAAGCCTCCACACTTTATTTATTTTTACTTTCTGACAAACTTCTTAGACAGGAGAGGGCGGTAAAAAAAAAAAAAATGATATGTCAAATCCAGGTAATAGCCAGTGTAATAATTACAAGACATTTACCAAAAGATCAATGACAAAAACACCATCTTGTACATGGAATAATAAAAGCTTCCCTGTTCATTCTCAGTGTCAGTCGTGGACGTTTCCTTCAACCAAGCGACAATATCAGTCGCTTTGCGTGAAACCAACACTTCAATAGGGGTGTTGACAGGACAAGTCATGTTTCCTGCTGTTATTTTGGACAGACTGAGGCCGGCAGATATGTCGTTATCACTGATCTCCTTCAAGACCAAGTCCCCCACCGTCCCAGCAGTTACTGGACCGACAAAGCCCTTGAAAAGGACGGTCGCGTCCTGTCTAAGAGTCAGTGAAAACCACCGCGAGGCCGAACCCGCCATCTTGGCTTCAAACACTGCGCCGTTGAAATGATGTCATGTCTGGTCCCCGAACTACAGCCGAAGGTAACATGGAAGTCGGAAACCACCACCACTGTAACCAAGGGAAGTAACCAGCCTCCAAGACCAAGATGTCTGCAGAGTGTTGAACTCGTGCGAACTCGAGCGTGAAGAATTTATATAAGATGTTTTACGCACAGCAAGTATTAAAATGAGACCAATATTGCGAATTTTATGTTTTATTCTTCCGACAGAGAGGTCAGCAAATGTGACACATCGGCGGATACGACAGAAATAAAAAAAAAATCGAAAATCCAATTTTATTTTTATTTCACTTTTGGCAAAATGAAGGTCGGCGGATCCGTAAACCAATCAATAAAAAAAAAAGGCCTTACGAAGTAAAGGGAGATATTGGGGGGAGAGGGTGTCATCGTCGGTGTCCCCTCCCTGGAAAGGTTAAGGTTTTTGATGCAACAGATTAAAAAAAAAAATCAAAGAAAAATTCAGACCAACAAAAAATATTTAAAAAATCGGGAGGTGGGTATTCCACTGGAGGGGGGGGAGGGGGTCAGTTATGGCAGTACGCCATGGGATTCTAGAGGTGTTCTACTGTTAAAATCCAATGATAAGTTTTATTGTTTAACAAAAGTGTATGGATGATTATGAACATTTCTGGCTGGCTAGTGTTAATCACATTAAATCACTATTATGCATTCTGATCATCTGATGTTACAATAACATCGTACAGCGACATTTTTCCTGACAGTGAATCTATACTGTTATGACATTAACATGAAAATATTTCCAAACAATTTTTGGTTTGATAGAGACTGGCAATGTTATCTATATGTATGCTTTCAATACTGCTGCAGCTTCAGTGGATCATCCCACAAGGCGTGATGTTGGGGTTCTCAGAATGCTTGTTTATTTTAGAAATGCTCTAATTTGGGGCAGTGATATATGTTAAATCATAGTAATGTCATGCCCCAAACACAGAAAATTAATTTCCACAAACTATTTCAACATTTAACAGCCCACTCGATCACTTTACGCCACAGTACAGATGAATTCAAGGTCGATAATGCTTGAGTGAGTGAGTGAGTGATAACTTTGATGAAAAAAAAAAAAAATAGTTAACGCATGTGTTACAGAACGATATGCACCCTGCTCAGAAATGGACCTCTCGCTCAGACCCTGGGTCCTCTACATTCTATAAAGGTGAAATTCTAATCATTGCAGTACATATAACTGGTGATTAATTAGAAGCCTGGTCAAGTTGACAGATTCAATACAATTTGTTTTTACCCTTTGGCCATTTTGGCCTCCGGGTATAGTCGTCATATACGTACCTTCGCATATATGTACGTCCATTTCATGCAGAACCGTATGAGCTACAGCTACCAAATTTTGAAACTTCTTTATCTAGGTATAGGTCAGACGCCTATCGAAAATGACTCCCGTCGGCCCATATTCGCCCCTTTTCGGGTGTATTCATTTCTGATTTGCGATATATGCTTGAATACATCCAGTTATATTCGCAGGACTGTGGAAGTTACAGCTACTACATTTTGGAAACTTATTTTTTCTAGTTGTATTCTAGAAGCCTACAAAAAATGATCGCATCGGCCGTTATTATACAGAGTCATGCGCTTTTGTGGGTGTAATAATCTCTGATTTTGTGATATTTGCTCGAATGTGACCAATTATATCCAATCAACTGTGTCTGATACAGCTACCAAATTATGAGGAAACTTTTTTATCTCATATTCCAGATGCCTACAAAAACTAGTCGTCTCGGCCAATATTTATAGAGTTATACCCCTTTCTGGATGTAATCTCTGATTTTGTGATGTATGATTGAATGTAACCAGATCTGTGATTGGTACAGCTATACTAAATTTTGGAACTTATTTATCTAGTTGAATAAAGCATTCAGAAAAATTAATCATCTCGGCCATTATTTTATGGAGTTACGCCCCTTTCGGGGTGTAATAGTCTTGGATATGCTTGAATTCAATCCTTTATATCTGAAGAACTGTGTTTGATACAGATATCAATTTTTTTTATTTATCTAGGTATATTCTAGATGCCTACCAAAAAATATTCGTCTCTGCCCTTATTTTATAGAGTTATGCTCCTTTTTGTGTGTAATAATCTATGATTTTGTGATATATGCTTGATTGTAGCCTACCTGTTATATCAGCTGAATAAATGCTGTGGTCTAAAATTGACAATATATGTAGCCATAATATGTAGTATATTCCCAACATATTTCTCAACCACTTTGGGGAATCCGAGGGGTTTTGAGCGTGTCACCCTCATGTTAAGGTTTATAGTTAGGCATGCATTGGAGTATATTGAAGCCCATAATCTCTTGTTATTTATGACAATATATCTGTATTTCCTAATGTTGGCTGTGCCCAAGTTGCGGTCGGGAACAGCCAGCTTAGACAGTGAAACAGGGCTGTCCGACTCATTATAGATGTGCACATTTGACCAACCATGTGTGACCAGGGTCACGATATTTTTCTTACACCATGGTTGAAAAATGGTTCACCATGGTTACTTTCACCATGGTCACTAGCCAATTATTTTCACGGCCGATCAAACCATGGTCCGCCATTCCCTGGGGTAACCACAATGAGAGAATTGGGTAAAAGTGATAATCCACTCAGTTCATCCTATACACTGCAAGAAAATACATGTACTTCCTTTGTGATAAATTCCATTAATGATTAGGTGTCTCAGTCGATTGTGTTGATAGTATTGGAAATTTTTGTCTTGAAATTGGCAGAATGAAGTCTAAGAGAACCAGTTAACACACTTCTTAAGATTGACTGCTTCAGCTGGGATAAAATATGAGGTCTAATACTCTATCCTAGGTTTCAGGAGTAAATATTATCAGAAATCAAAATTAGAACTCCGTCTGCTACACTTGATGAAGTCGTATTTAATTCTTCAAGTATTCTCTTTATGTGCATCAAATGTCGGAGAACCGAAAGTTGAATGTATTATAATCAGTTTGCATAGAACAGTAGTAGATAAAACTGATCTGGAACTTGATTGACCTTTGATTATGATTGATCATTAACAATGTCCATTAGGATGTCACTTCCAGTCACGTGACCAGAGGTGGCTTTTCATGCGCACACGTGATCGGAAGTGAGATGCCCCAAAGGTCAAACTTAATCGGCAAAGGTTAATCGGGTCCCAGATCAGTTTTGTCTATGTCGGCAGAAACAAAGAGTATCGGGCATCCCCAGGTGGAATTCCTTATTGTGCATATACGGTCTACGAACCATGCTAATGTTGGTAAGCTTTAAAGGCAGGGTGGGGTGCCCAATAGCTCTGGCCTGGTCCGCTAGCCCGCTCCAAGGGCATGGCCGTGTGTGGTATTCATCTATAGCCATTACTATGATATAATATAGTCATCACTGTGTGCATAAAACTGAGGTGGCAGTGATATCAATACATCCAAAGTTATATAAAAAATATATAATAACTTTGACCTTTGCGACGTCACTTCCGACCAAGGTACCGGAAGTGACTTTCAACCCAACGTGTTTTCGGTGTTTGTTGGGCGCATGCCCAGGTTCAAATGTCATTTGCGGTCACGTCACAAAGGTCAAAGTTACTGATATGCACAGGTCAATTAATCGGCCGGGTCCCAGCTCAGATATAGATAGATAAAGCCAGATATAGCTTCAAACACGGAACCAAAGTACAAGGGTATAATTTAATAGCACACTGGGTTTTATTTACAAGAGTTTCAATCAAGCCGGGAGACAGAGAGGGAATTAATTAGATAAACAAAAGGCCACAGATTTTCCTTCTAGCCTGAGAGTAGTTCCATCAAAATTTACGATGTGATATTTAGAGAACATTCCTTCAATCTCTGGAGCTCTCAGTGGTAAAGAAAGGGGTTATACAATGAACCTATTTGTGCTCATTGTCAGGTCCAGCAATCTCCGTCGCCGCAGCAAGAGTTTGCTTCTCGAGACAAATCGAAGAACTAAACCAGCGCTTGAGTGATATTATCTTGGGTTGTACGATTTCACTCAGAAAGATCAAGAGGGACAACCCCATACCAAATACCAATAAATAAAAAGCACTTTGTACAGTCGTCAAATCTAAACCGCTGGTGTCGGTTTTACGTTGTTGACAGTGTCTTCTTTTTGGTATCCATTTCTTCTCCAAATTCTGCACAAGTCCAATTTGTTGATAATTCACAATTCTGAAAATATAGACAAAGCCCATTTCATAAAGTTCAGTTGCAATTGAAAATGGGGCAGATCTGAGCATGTTCTCGTATTTCGAAAGAATATAATAATTTAGGCGTATTCTTCGATGGGTCTTCATTTTAGCTATGAATGGACCTATTGAGACAAATCACCTCAGAAAAACGTCAGGGATAACATTGAATAATTCTTGACTTCATACATGCAACGCAGTTAGCACGCCAACGGTTTAGTTAGCATGAACAACGTTGAATACATACGCCATTTCGTTGATTTAAATGACATTAGATTACGATTTGTCAACTTTAAAACTTTTTTTCCAACGTCCAACATTATATGAACGTTGCATAATGGTTTCACTTACAGCTGCTCTCTAAACTAATTATTAAACACCTGAAACATGTGTACAGATACCCGTAACTCGGTGTTCAGATAAAAAGGAACAAACCAGTACAGAAAGTTGTTTGACCGAAAAAAAAAGTTTTCTTCTTCTGTCATACACATGCTAAATTGCACCTCACGGTAAATGATGTGGGAATCATAAGTATCACATATCTACATTTATCACATAATATACTTATAGTATCATATCGCACACATGTAAATCATATGACTTTCATTTGAGATACACATGTGATGATAAAATATGGCAATGGCTATATTCTTCCAGGTGAGTGAGTGAATATAGGGTTAACGTCGCTTTCAACATTTTTTCAGCTACATCACGACGGGGAAGGGACAGTACCTACTTGTAACAGAGCAGATCTAATGCTGCCATTATATAGTGCTGTCCCACTGAAATATCATGTCGTAGGCAGACATGACACCCCACTCAGTCACATTATACTAACACCGAGCGAACCCGTCCTTGTTCTATTCTCTTAATGCTGAGCGTAATCGAGGAAGCAGCAAGTTCCATTTTTCAAATCTTTGGTATGACCGGATCTTGGATTGAACCCAGTACCTACCGCTTACGAGGCCGACGCTCTAGCCATTAGGCCACCGCAGTGCGGTCTATATTCTACCAGTAACCAGTGCAAAACCTTAAATTAATTTGTGTTATAATTTTTTACAGGTTAAATTTCTCACATGTTCAGCTTGGGAAGAATCTCACGTGTCACGCATGTCCAACGTTCGTTCGCGAGTCAACGTTAACATTATTCAATAGTATAAACTACCTGGTAACTACGAAACTTCAAAGTTGTTATAACGTACGATCGCGAATGCGATATCAACCAGATGATCAACGTTGTGGCAACGTTAGCGTGGAAAATGTCTAAGGAACGTAAATTTTGAATATCAAAGACTACATAGCGATTCAAAGACTGCAATAAATATGAAATAAGAACGTACTGTTGGGAGAACATGTTGGTGTACAAAGAATTCTTGGAGAACACGAAATTCAATGAAGCTGTCGTAAACAATGGCTCGTCCAGGTACTCAATATCACAGTTCTGGGCTAGAATTGGTGACATGTACGTAGATTCAGTTATAAAAGCATAACCACCGTCTTCCAATTTCCTTCTATGTTTGGCATCAGAATGACTGAGCACATCTGGGTCAGTTAGCGAGAAATCGTTCATTCCTTTCAACATCTTCACATACAGTGGTTTATCGCTTGACTGAAATAACGAAACAAAATTTCATCGTCAGCTGCAGTACTAAGTCACATCAAGTTCATCTCCCTTCAACACAGTGGCTTGATTAGCAGTCACGAGTGGGTGTCTCCATCGATGTTGATAAAATATTTCAGTGAATATCATAACAATTCGTTCTGTACGACACACACCGAGGCGGGTATGTAGATCGATGTAGGTCTTATAGAACGTATTTTTATGATAGCCTCTGTCATCGTGGTTTATGAAAAGATGGGAAATAATTTTATTCTTAAAAAATAATCATATGTTTTTATTAAAACAACATCGACGAAGACACCCACTGCTAATCAAGGCATTGTGCCCATCAAGGATCCAATCGATCCTCCCATTGTCAGTGCAGTAACCTGGCTCATTCCACCCGACAGAAATATTATCTAAGACATAGGATGAATTATACAAGATTCATTATTTGAACTGTCATGTGTTTCCCTTAACATGGAGAGCTGATTTATACCTCCTCATTGTATTTGACGATCTCGTGGTGTCGGGGTAAAAAAAAGTCTATCATTGGTCAGGTGCCTTAGCGTTATTTTTCAAGATTACCGTTACGCGGCGGATAAAAGCATCAAATTTTGCATGATACTCTTTTAAGGGCTACTGATTAATTTTAGCATAGGAGCCCTCGTGACTTTTCTACAGAACTCACGTGAAAGAAATAAAAATCAACATCGCCGCCACAGATGATAAAATATAAATTTTCTCGGGTTTTTTGAGTCCTAGGACGATCAAATTGGTATCAAAATAGGGGTTACTGGGGATTTTGAATCTAGCCAGGATTCTTTGCTCCTCAGAAAGTTATTTTTGTTTTATGTTCCATGGTTCTGGTGAAGAGGTCGGTATGAGCGGCCACAATGCCCCACTGCAAGCCAGATATGGTTTATTGCCAAATATAATAAACATGCATTTATCTTTCCAGAGATAGACTGCCAGTTAGACACCTGTGAATCATTGATATGCTTGCTGTAGAGCTCTGGAACAAGCCAGACGGATGCCTGCACTTCAATTCTATGGAAAGCAGAGCAGTTCAGGGACGTTGATGCACTTCAACTAAACTCCATTTTAGAAGTGATGAAAGTGCTGACAATTTTGCAACCCATTGTGCATCTTGTCACAAATTCTTTCATTTGAAATTGAACAGTTCAAAGCTGATGAAAGCAAAGAAGAAAAGAGAACACAACACAGATGACGCCAGGCAATAGACATTCAGAAGTCTTTCTTCTGTGAGAAAGGAAATGAGGACGGTGATCTCCATCAAGTTTCAACAAGTTTCAACAATTGATGCCGACACTAATCTGAGAGCCATGATCCTTGAGCTACAGGATACCCAGTTTCTTGTGAGAATTGTTGGAGGTCATCTTATTGCAATGAAAGCAAAATGTCAACCTGAGAAAAGGCTACGGCAGTCTCATCGGAAAGTTCAATCAGAAACCGGCAAACACAAATGAATCTCGAGTGTTTGTAAACTGACGAGCTACATGTACATTGAAAAAGCCGTACACTCTGAAACTCTCCTCTTCAAGTAGTCTGAACTTTCCCCAGGCACAAGAACAGTATGACTGGAGAAACACATTTTTAAAGAAGGAATGAGGGACATGGCTGCTTCCCACCAGAATGGCAGGAAGAATCGCTGCCATCAAGTTTCATTTCTCTGATCTTCAATGGCCCCAATTTGAAAAATCAAGACAGATACGAATCGCAAGCATATATTATCATTGACCAGTTCATTCTCTATAACACAAAGAAGAAAACATCAGATTCGGAGGTGAAAACAAGGCATACACTGGATCGTGAGCCACCGCTACCTATCCACATTGGCCTCAATATCCATGGACTGACTAGAAGCAAGAAATTCATCCAGCAATTATACCACATGGATATCAGTATCTCATATGACAAGGTTATGGAGCATGAAGACTCGGTCGGCACTTCTGTTTGTCAGCGCTTCGTCGAAAATGGGCTGGTATCCCCTGCTGGTCTCCGGAAAGGATTGTTCACTGTTGGCGCCCTAGATAACCTAGACCACAATCCCAGCTCAACCACTCCGCAGACCTCCTTCCACGGGACTGGAATCAGCCTTGGTGCTAACGCTATTATATGAATTAGGTCTTGAATTATGGACGCGGAAATTCTTTAATGGACGACGGGTAAATATTGAATGACGGACTAGACGCTTGTATTTTCAAGTTTCCAATCAAGAATAAGCCTGGTGAGAGCAGGCTAGCTATTACAAAACCACCTTCTTGGAAAAGAACGCACTGTCTCCCTGACATTTATGCCTCAGTTCCATCTGTAGCATTGACTACTACTGCTATTGTTGTTCCAAAGTGTGACACAAAGCCAATCCAGAGAAGCTTAGACAAGGCCAGATCTGAGGAAAATAACTGGGTGGAGCAGGCACGGGACTTATAAAGAAAGAGGAACTCGACAGCGCCTCACAACAACCTCTCATAGAAGATCCGCCAGCTCTGTGTGCACTACTTTCTCTGTTTTATGAGGAGTCTGCTACCTTCTCCCCCCTCCCAAATGATCAAGCATGACATGAATGTCTATAGACAAAGCATTTGAGTACCTCAGCCCAGGACAAATTCTTGTAACTACATTCGAGCAACCTCTGTTTGATCTGGCAAAGTTTGTGCATTGGAAATGATCAGCCACTCAAGGTGAGGCAGTATATGTAGTTATGCTGGATAGCTTATACACAGTGGTGGCCCTGTGGAGCACTCTAGGAGATGTGTTGGGAGTTCTGGTTGGACTACAGCCCGCGCAGAAGCAGAAGTGGCTTCCACTAGTACTGCAGAGCTGACGGCAGCTCCCATAACCCCACCGGCATGCCCACCAAGTCAATCTTTTGACCCTGCGCATCCTCAACAAGAAGCGTTTCAGCTTTGTAATTGCCCCGAAAGACGGGCTCACAGAGAAAAGAATTTCCCCTTGTATGTAGAAGTCTTGAAGGAATTGACAACACTGTTTTTTTCCTTGGACCGTGTGAATTATTCAAGGTGGATGCCTGTGCACAAAGGAGATAAGAAATCCCTGTCCAACGAAATCGAGGATGAGTTCGACAACAAAGTCACTGAGTTATTTCAAATACCAGCAACAAGTTCTCTGCGATTCCAGTTGAACAGGCTGAGGAGCAGGAGAACCGATATATGAAAATAGAGCGATTCCAGGGCGTTGTATAAGACCCATAGAAAACCCAGTTGATTTCCGGTGCTGGATGCTTTCGGGGCCGGAACTGTCTAGACTGCCGAAGCAGTTTGAGGGAGAATATCTTCCTGATGATGACCCAGAACCCCCCCCCGCCCCCCCCCCAACGATCTTTCGAAACAAAATGAACAGGGACTCGCAACACAGAAGACGTTTCAGACGCAGGTTGATAGCCTCACCAACATCTTCAGGAAATTGCGCAATCCTTTCCTGGACAATTTCCCAAATCTGGTTACACTTGACAGTCGCAACTGTGCGGATGAATCAGTGGTAGCTGCGCAATGCATGCTGAAGGACACAGGTAAGAAACATTAAAAAAAAAATCGTCAAGAATGTATTTGAAGATCGTACCCTGTCTGGCCCTCTTCAAGAAGCCTCAAGCTAAGGCACCATCGCAGCAGGACAAGAGGATTAAAGTACTTCAAAATAATGTGTACCTTTTTGGCCAGTTGTTCATCTCGATGCAGAGCCGGGAAGGTGATTTGGAGGAATTCTTTTCCCATGAGATACAGTCTTTCCCACCTTCCCTCTCAGATTTTGGCAAGCTCCATTTTTGTCAGGCACGAAGTGTGAGTTGCTGAAACAGCCTGAGCAACCTGGGCCACCTAATACATACGACTGTAAAGTCCTGGATAGTGCTGTCATCGTCCACTGCCTACCCACTACTGGCATCACTACATTCAACGAGTATGCAGACAAGGTATTTATCCCTCACATGGAAAAGGAACTGCAGGATGCCACAAGGCTGGATTTTGTGTGCGACCCACACATTCGTGATAGTTTAAAGGAGTCTACCAGAGAAAAGAGAGGGAAAGTGGTGCGCAGAGGTGTCGGGCCAGACAAAGGTACCAGGCAATTGAATGGTCTTCCTGTGTGATCCAAAGAACAAGAAGGAACTGTTTGCCTTTCTGACTTCCAATGATGCAGAATTCTTCTGGCCACAAGCCAAATCCGTTTACATCACATCCGATGAATCTGTGATATCCATAGTTTATACCAGTACCATGCCGAACTGTAATCATGAGGAAGCTGAACAAGGGTCGTGGTGCATGTATTTCATGCACTGGAGGAAGAAAGGAAGTAAAGAATTAAGATTTTACAGCATCAATGCCACTTTTGCCAGCCTTGGGGAATCCATGCAGTATCTGGGTGTGATACCACGTCAGTCCGAAGGACAATGGCAAGAAATCAGTCTGGCAGGCTTGGCAGGCCTAGGAAGAGATCGCAGATACATTCACGTATCTTGCTTCTCATCCATTTGAGGTCCTGAATGTAGACCATGATCATTTTCAGCAGATTGAGAGGCTGATCGGCATTCTCTATGACAGAACCAGTCCTTTCAGCTTCATCAACGAGGCAAGGAAGAAACTCTCCTGTCTGAAGAATCTATCCATGGACAGAATGCCACCAACACAGAATGCTCTACTTCAACATACCCGAAGGGCAGTGTATCAAGCTGGGATTTGAACAAGCAGCACACAGACACAACAATTGGAGCGATATGCAACAGGCGAGAAAACTTGACGTCTGGCGACTAAAAAGCAACCATATGACTCTACAGGAAAGCATTCGTCGACACCTAACATTCAGACCCGAGAATTCGGTGGATTCTCGGACGTAGCCTTAGTGTCTCAACCGGGCTTTTATTGCAGATGTTCATGTGAAGACAATGACGTACCCACACGGCCCCTAGCACCAGCTTAAGCGGAATTAGATACGTTAGCTCGGGAGCTGTGATGACAGATCATCTCAAACAACTCATCTGATGTTAATGGATGAGCATCGTGGACGTCTGATGAAGTAAACGCCTCAACATGGGGTGAAACTGGTAAATGCAAGATTACACAGGAAAACCAACCTGTAATGCCCGACGTCGTACGACTTTGACAACAATGACAACAGGTCATTCCTACTCAACGGGAACTTGGATGGGTTTAAGTTACATCACAGAGACACTGAAGACATTACATGGTTTGATACTCGTACCGATACTGATGCAAAAAAACGTGTGACTTTGATGTAGTAATACACATCGTGTACCAGAAAAAAATGAGTTTATCAGAAAATAGGCGATTTTTAGAATAAATGTGGTAATAGTAGATAATATTAATGAATTAGTATTAGTATTCTGACCCCACATATCTTTGGTTTGGAAACTATGATGTAGTCTATTGGCTCTTATAACCCGGGATATGTGATATTTATCATTTATGTCGGCCATTTTGGATTTTGGATTTTGGAAAATCCGAATAATAAAGGAGGTATCGCAGGCTTAAACTGAACAGTAGGCACAAAGAAAACTTTCATGCCAAATTTGGTGCTTTTATCATTTATGTCGGCCATTTTGGAGTGTGGAAAATCCGAAAAATCCAGGAGGCATCACAGGCTTAAATTGAACAGTAGGCACAAAGGAAACCTCATACCAAATTTAGTGCTTTTATCAGCTCTGTAACGTTAAATTCGTTGAGCCACCGGACTATACCTCTTTTATCGTACATACCTCCAAAGACATGGTAACAGCTAATCCCCCCATTGCACCCCATTTATATTCTCGTTGATCGACAAACTCTTGTAAGGAACTGAATGGTACTCGCTGTTGAACCATACTGAGACCTGGGACCAAATGTGCTCGAAATGTAACAGTAATAATTAGACAAAACAAGCACCAAGAGGCAAACACTGTTCTGGCTGACACGGATCTGTACCTCGAATGGCCGGGGTATCCTGAAACAAAGGATGTTGTGATTTATGTTCGAGTCGGTAACATTAAAAAGAGTACCCCTCACGCCCAACAACATTTATTTTACAGAGTGAAAAAAAGTATACAATATTACGAAGACGATCTCAGATTTACGACATAAAAGTGAGACCAGGCAGATACCGTGTTATAATAAACAAGAAATAGCAACAACATGCGTTGATATATACATCCTCAATAGCCAAAACATTTCAACCAAAATAATAGAAATAAATGAATATTAATTCATACAGGTACTACAGTCTTCACACTTGGACATATAAAACATAATGTGACGGATTCAATTGACTATTTGAATATATTTCGGGAAATACTATTTTATTGCGCCTCCATCTACCATCTGCTTGCATCAGAACTTTTGCAATGTTTTAACACATAGTAAGTCGGGAACTTTGGTAGTATTGAGGGTGAGGGTGACGATGTCCCGTCCAGTGACTTCCAGGTCAAAGGTCATTTCCGGTGATGTCCGGGTCAAATTTCACTTCCGGAGATATTCGGGAGTGCAAAGGTCATCGCGTGTAGGGGGTGGGGGGATATTTAAAAAATAAATATATTATACTAGGTTCGGTAAACTTGCTCTTCGGGAACACGCGTACATACACCCTAGGCTACGCTGTTTGGCTCATTCATTCAGGGTATGTAGAGTGATGAGTATAAATACGGTAGTGTTCGACATTCATCGCACGCCAATTGCTCAACCATGTGACGAGTTCTACGGGCCGTCCTATCCCTTTCACCCGAGGTGGGGTTACACGTCTATGATGATAAACCCACCATTGTGGGAGACCGATAAGTCTGCTGGTCGAGCCAGGAGTCCACATCAACTGCGGTTACCCTACCCCGTGGCAGATGGGCCAAATTTAAACGGGCTGTAGCTTCGCCTGAGAGAATCCTTTGTCTAAGGATTAACCAAAATTATATCGAGAACCAGGAAATGACGTAATGCACATAGCAACAGCAGGATCTCAGAAGTCTTCAAATGTGAGGAACTACGATATCTATGGGTACTCGTTCTAAACAATGAATTTGCGGTACTGACAAATGCTGACATAAAGGGATTATATCCAGATTAAGCGGAGTAGAGGGGCTTTTCGAAAAATATAACACGGCTTCCTAGGTCAAAACAATGACGACATACGTGCAAACTCAACATGCCGAGGAACAGCCAACTACCACAATGTGCCTACGGAAAGCTCAAAAGATAGCCGTTGACATTCACTAGATTTTGCATAGATAGGTGAACAGTACTACAGTACTGAACAAAGCTGAGCAATGCTGAACAAAGTAAGAAATCCTTTGGAGGTTCACGAGTTGTCCGAGAACTATTCAAAGTATCAATTCCAGTCACCAGAAATGCTGTTATGCGCCTCAGTTTGAAAATTATCCTGATATATCAACCATTTTGGCGGAGACAGTTTTACTGCTTAACGATGGGTGATGGGTTATCACCGTTATGTTAATTATTTTGATGCTGTCAGTATATCACTCTTCGTATACCAACCTTGATTCAATAGGTTTCCAAACAGTCTCCAAAAGCAATGTGCTGCCAGATTTAAAAATGTCTTAGGGCTTTTTGTTGAACACTTCTTAAAAAATGGATCGTAGGTCTCCAACAAGCTGAGGAAGAACGATACAGCCACTAGACAGAGCATCGTTAGGGTCAACACACACCAGCTGAATGAATTCATCACAACATGCCATTTCAACTCTCCCTCGTCCGGTTTCTTGTAATATACATAGCACGGATCAAGTAGAACTTGATAGGAAAAGTCCACGACTTCCTTTCGACTTATCGTCGGTCGGTATAGCACACCAACGAGGTCGATTTCCTGTTGATAGAAACCCATCAATGTTTATTATGATCAAATGGAGAAACGTCCTTGTGCGTCGTTATTTCCTAATGCCGTTCGTTATAATTCCGTTGGATAAATGTCGGAATCGGTTAATAGTAGTGAATGCTCTTATCTCGCCCCACTAATGTTCAATGAACTCTTGAATTATAGGTATGTACATTACTCTTTGTACGATCACCACACAGCTGTTCCTTTGACCTTTGTCGAGGCGCGTCTTCTTTTGTATTTTTTTTATAGAGTCCGGTGTTACCGTTTTCCGCACACCCTCCTATTAATCGCCATATATATGTCAAATGTGAAGGCTATAGACTATAGGAAGCAGGACTATAGAGAAAGGATTCAGCGCAGTTATTTTATTAGCAATGCAAATGTGTGTTGCTATTTTTAGGTCGAATATATGGGAAGGTAAGTCAATCTTGATTTTGAAAACAAGGCACATGCGAAACTTTGCTGTATCATGTTAAAGCTATCTTATTTAAGGTTATTGTATACGGTCGAAGCTTCAAAATCTCATTTTTTTTGGTCTTATACCAGAGTACCCTGTCAAACCTACAAGTCGGGGGATTAAGAAATTATGAAAATGATTGCGTTGTAGTAAAAAAACATGACTTTATAAAACTCAAGTCATTCGTGGTGCAGTAGGTTAGGGTCAATCTAGCTAAATAATATATAGCCCTCAAGAGTATGAGGGCTATACGTCGGCCCCAGTCACCTCCAGCGAGGGTTTTAGATAATTTTATTACGAATCACCCACCTCTGAACCTGCCGTACCTCTAAACTCTATCCCCTCCTGCGCACTATTTCAAAATCTTGCACACTATTGTGAAATAGTAACGAATATATCGCCGTCTGAATTTCCCAGACGACTTCCACTTTAAACGCGCCATGTTAACCGTATAGAGTGACGTCACCAACATGGCGCGCAGAGAGCTAGAAGTTTCCGACTGGAAAATTCAGACGGCGATATATTCGTTACTATTTCACAATAGTGTGCAAGATTTTGAAATAGTGCGCAGGAGGGGATAGAGTTTAGATGTACGGCAGGTTCAGAGGTGGGTGATTCGTAATAAAATTATCTAAAACCCTCGCTGGAGGTGACTGGGGCCGACGTATAGCCCTCATACTCTTGAGGGCTATATATTATTTAGCTAGGGTCAATCAGGCGAACTTCGCGCACCAGGAGACACAGCGGTGGTAAGAATTACTCACGCGCAAGGCGAAGACGGTGTATTGAGGTCCACGGCCAAAGAAGCGTAACTAATTGGCTCATCTAGCATAACATCCTCGAATAGCCTAACCCAGAAACTCTGGCTGTGATAGGTAAATTTAGGGTAAGGGGGCGTGGCATTCCTATCACAGCCGAGATCGCACCTAGGTTAAATTTTAGCGATAAAAATTTGACTGGCGAAGAGCAACTTTTCGCTGACGAAAATAACGAAACGGGAGAGAAAAAATATGCCAATTTGATACAGTTTGACCGACCTGAGCTTCTTTCACCATGTACCATCTCTAATGACTGTTTGGGACTCTAAAAAATTAGTGACGACGAAGAAAACACAATAAACGCTCGATTTCGATGTTTACCGCCATTAGCTCAACGAGACTTGACCGCGCGTGCGCACTAGTATCGTGACCTTTCTGATCTGACTATGGTGAAATGGACGAGTCACGTGGTCAGAAAGGTCAATCGCGTTGGAAATCTCGTTTCTCAACGAGACTGAAAATGGCGGCAACTTGACGAGTTAGATGACAAAATTAGAGTTTGGAAGAAGATTTCGTCTAACGGAATGAGTCATTAGTTGATTATCAAAGTTCTGGAGATGCCAAATCATATTATTTATTCGATAAAATGCTTTTCGTGCCTTTGTCTCAATTCCCCACGCCGTGTGCAGTTGAAGATCTCGAGCGACTGACGTCTTATTTATTTTTTTCCTTTTCGGTCTGTATATGTGATTCGGGCTAAAGGGTCAGCAACAACAATAATAAAAAAAAAAAATAGACCCCTTAGCCGATGTTTTCGGGCTACGAATAGCCATGAAACTTTGAAAATTTGAAAAATTTAGTACAATGTATGTTACCGAATGTGTACATGAAGTTTGAACAGGACGTTTACGGCACAATGTTGATAAACAATGTTGGCCAAAAACTTACTTTGCCCGTCAAATAATTATAATAAAGCCGGAACACCGTACAATAGTGTTTGAATCCTACTCAAGCGGTCACAGCATTGTCTCAGCGGGTTCTTATCCAGCTACGAACAGGGGATTAGCGTGGCTCAAGCGGTTGAACACAGTGCTGATTGGTTTTTGGCCGCTTTCTCCGTTTAGTTTTCGCCAAAAAGTGCTTTTTCCCGTTCTAATTTCTCTCTTGTTATTTGATGTACAAACATGAACTTTGGACACAATATTCCAGTCATGTAGGTCTTCAAAATTTTGCCTAACATTTCATAAGTTCGGCTCTGTTCATGAACTATTTATGATTTAGTGGAGAGGGGTCGAGTTTTTGTAGATTTTTTCAATCTTTCAACTTTGCACGACGATAAAATAACTTCTAGGCCATAACTAAAAAAACTGAGGCAACCTATTTTATTCAAATGGTAAAGTTCATTATTCCAAAAAAGCAAGTTTGTTTGATGAAAACTGAGAGAGTTATTATCGCGTGATTTTGAGGAGTATACTTTCCTAAATGACGTAATTTATCTTTAAATAAATCGATTTTTGTAATAAATTCGAGAAAGTTATTTATTTATCTAAATTCCTTGAATCAAGGGCTTTCAGAAAATCTATAGTTTGTATGGATACAAAAAACCCACTGCCACGTAATTAAGCAAAATTGTGATACGTACACGTAAGCAACTGGAACTCGATACAGTAACCGTAAGTATCTTCAGAAGACGTTCTTCATTAACAATTAACATACTAGTGACGTAATAATAACGTCATCAAACAGGAAGTAAAGTATATACTCTGCATCTTGTCGCTTCCGAATGCTGATAGCTTTCTGGTCAAAATTCTCAAATAATAAAATGGGGAAAGCGTATATCCGATTCAAAGACGTCTGGCAAGATAGCTACACAGTACTTGTCTTCGGTGAGGGATACGCACGAGTCTGGACCAGCCGAATCACACGGGTTAAACCGTTTTAGTTTGAAAAAAAATAGTGCAGAAGTTGCTATACTGACAACGCCTATCAAAAGACACAATTACCAAATGTAATCCCCGATAGCAATATTTGATAGATTTATTCCCTAATATGCTAAACAATGATGAGTTAGCTCATAATTCAAGACACTGTATTAGCTGAAATTGGCAGATTTTTGGTCCGAAAAATAGTCCACGTGCATGTTGTCAAGAATTACTACGCACTGAGTCAGTAACCGTAACACTATTAACTCCTTAGGTGAACAGATTTCGCTGACGATTGCATTAATATGAATCGGAAGTGCTGCACATAACAGCTGATGGGATTGAGGTACTGTCACTCTCCCACTATCACTCTCCACGATCCGAGGCGAACCTACCTACATGCGCACAGTGGTTTCTGCGCAGTTGTTGTTTTTAAAACGTTTTGAAACTTCTGGTTTCGTGAAATTTTCAAGCAATTTGGGCTTGAAAAAAACACTTCCGTTCATCTGAAACAGTCCAAATTCAATCCCAAGCTCAAAACTTCCTCTATATTTTACCCAGGGATTTGAACTTTGAATTCTGCTTCGTTCGCTAGGAAATTCTTGGAAAACCAAGCACGACTGGAGCATACACTAAACCCATTCCAAGAAGGCTCCCTTCCCTTCGGAAGTGGCCTTAATAATAGTTCGTCTGAAATGGTCCACTATTCAAATTCCGAGACAGATAGATTGTCGACAAAAGCTCAAGCAAAAAGGCAATTATTCGGAGATTCATGAACAATCGAAGCAATTACTCAAGAATCAATTTGATTCGCTAAGACCAAGCTGTTCTGTCAAAGTTTCGAATTTTTTACCAATGCACCAACTATTGTGGACGAGACTGTAAGAAAAACATATTGAACAGCAGAGGAAAAAGTCGCCACAGTATAGGATAATACATATTTTATTAATCACATGATGGCGGCGGTATCGTCGGAGGTGGTGACTCGCGTACTTTGTTGATCCGTATAGGTAAGCGAAGGGCATCCTCCATAATGCAAGTCTGTATACTCCGTACCAGCTCTGATCGCGAATTAGGGCAGTACAGTTAAAAAATAAAACGTTTAAAATTACAACCAATGAACGGACGGCATTATAGTTTGCTTCGCTGGGTTCACAGACAAACCGACTTATAATGAGAATACGCTGTAGAACTGTCTCTGTGATGTGCTCACGGAAAGTAAACGTGAGCGTCTCTCCAGTCAAAACAATCACGGCAACTCACAACCTGAGTTCAAAGGGGATGAAATGTACGACACTTCTATTTTTTCAAATATGGGCATACAAGGAAAGGTCATGAAGTCACGAAGGCTATTATTGGCGCATTGTCGCATTGGCGGGGGCGACATAACGACAACAGTTATCGTAATGGTGCAGTTTTTAAAGACGACATCACGACAATGCGCCAACCTGTTGTCGTATTGGCGCAATGTCGCATTGGCGGGGGCGACATAACGACAACACGACAACAGTTATCGTAATGGCGCATTTTTGAAAGGCGACATAACGACATCACGACAATGCGCCAACCTGTTGTCGTATTGGCGCAATGTCGCATTGGCGGGGGCGACATAACGACAACACGACAACAGTTGGCGCATTGTCGTCTTCCGGTTCGTCTTTTGCGCAGATGCGGAAATACACTTAAATAGCGCTGAAAGAAATAGTGATACCGTATATGTTTTAGTTATTGGCCAACAAACACGATATAGCCAGTCATCAGTTTACAATCCATACTTTGCAGACTTTAACAGGCGAATATAGGGTCTGACTGTATCTAGAGATGGTTCTAGAAAGACTATTAGGCATCCAAAAAGAAAAAGACGACAATGGTCTTTATTTCCGTCACTTTCATTTTCGAAAATGTGAATCCAGTCATGAAATCTTTTCGAAGAATGGGAGGTTGTATAGTTTAGGGGCCCAGAGCAGTGGAGATAACTATTCATGCATCTACTGGTGTTTTGACTGAGTTTGATTGCATGCGGCACTAAGTATGGCGTCTTTGGCTTCTAAACTTCACTCGTCCCCGAAGAATGTAACATGAAACATGACTACATGTATACAATATGAATGTGGGGACGGTGGGTGGGCAGGAGGGGAGTCTCGGGTCTGGTGTGCGGCGGGTGGTCGTTCAAGGGCGGATCTACGGGGGAGGGGCGGAGGGGCACCCCATGAAACCTTCAATTTTTTTTTTTTTGGAGGGATCAGCGAACCCTGGGATTCCACGTAGAAATAATGTCTTGAAATGATATGTAAATTACATGAATGTGGATTATGTAATTAGAGTATCTGTGTGTGTATTAAACAGATCATCATATATTCATGTAGTTTGTGAGTGTACTATTTAAGTTGGAGTTTCAATATGTATCTAAAATCAGATATTATCGTCGCGAGCGCACCAGGGTAGGCATTAGGACTTCGACATGCACTGAACTCTTGGAAATCCCCCCGCCCCAAGTTGAAATCCTGCCTATATTAAGATGGGCACGGGCCAAGTCAGAACTTGCTGGTAACAGTCCCCTAATGCACCTTCATGCAAAACATCAAGGTTCTAATGTCAACGGTTCTCCTTATTTTGCCGACGCAAGGATTCGTATGGACTCACTCACTCACTGACTGTCTACCGGACAATTTGCAGATGGTAGCCTACTTCGTAGGAAAATAGAACCATAAATCTACATACATTGTGTTCAGATTTATTTCCGGGAAAACGCGTAAAAGGCATCTCCGGCAACCTGGGACCCCGGAGCTTCCCGGGCCTAGGCGGCCCCTGAACCCTCGGCTGTCAGGCTGTGAGGATCGTTTATTTTAGCTTTGTGTAAATGAATCGATATCATATTGGTTCTAATGTTCCATCTGGGACTTCGGAGCTTCCGGGGCCTAGGCGGCCCCTGGACCCTCGCCTGTTGGGCTGTGAGGATTTCCTTGTGTTATCTTTGTGTGAATGAATGGTATCGGTAGGCGTATTGGTTTCCCTTCCATGAACTAAAAGTCAAATGGATGCAGGGATGAGGTACGATTTTTTCAATATCGATGCGTGCTTATAATTGCAAAAAAGTCGTGAAAATATAACCATAATTGTGCATACATTATAATCAGTTTTATTTCCGGGAAAATGCTCAGAACGTATCTCCGGCGATCTAGGACCCCGGAGCTTCCGGGGCCTACGCGGCCCCTGAACTGATCTTATCGAGGTACGACAATCTACAAGAGTTTTAAGGTCTGCTGCCAAAGAATTGTTAAACGTTCCTTTTGCGCGTACTGAACTTTTAAAACAATCTTTTAGAATAACTGCTCCAACTATGTACAATCTTTTACCCATTCATGTACGAAAATGTGAGAGACTTAGAAGTTTTAAAGCAGCCTGTTACAAGTTTTACCTCGCTGATTTTAGACAACATTCTACCTAGTTTAAATACTTTTACAAATTAGTTCTTAATTTTGACCATAACGTTTTAGTATTATCTGGAAATTTAGATTGTTTTATATTATACACTAGATTGGTCTTATTCATTATTTATTTGTCTTATGTTTGTTTATCATGTTTATTTAATCAGTTATTTGTATTTCTTCACATAGACAGATTTTAGACAAAATTCTACCTAGTTTAAATACTTTTACAAATTAGTTATTAATTTTGACCATAACGTTTTAGTATTATCTGGAAATTTAGATTGTTTTATATTGTACACTAGATTGGTCTTATTCATTATTTATTTGTCTTATGTTTGTTTATCATGTTTATTTAATCAGTTATTTGTATTTCTTTATATATGTTATCGCTCTCGACCCTCATGAAAAGAGGCTGTAAACCTACTGAGGCCATCGAGCTTAAATACAGTTTATTATTATTACCCTCGCCTGTTGGGCTGGGATAGTCGACCCCCCCCCCCTATGAATTTTTGCTTGATCCGCCCTTTTCGTTCATTTAGAAAAGCATATATGAGCTAAAAACTCAGAGATATATTGGCTGACCGGGGTGGTGGTGGTGGGGGAGGGCGGTATCTCCCATTCCTAAGCCCGCCAGTCATCTATGCTTGTTAGCCTATGTGGTTTCTAAAGCCCGGCGCACACTGGAGCTGTCTGCTCAGCCAAATTTCATTCGTGCACGATGGCGTAAGCAGATAGCTTCCGTGTGCGGGCAACTTTATGAAAGTTTTTGTTCATTCGTGTCCTAAAGGCAAATATCCAACTTGTTTGATAATTTTGGACACGCGTGGAAGAAATCTTACAGTGTGCGCTGAACGAAAGCTATGTGCTTACGCTTTTTTGTTAGAGCGCATGCGTGGACCGGCATTTGTGTTTTTTCATCGACGGGAATATGCCCGCCGAAGGACAGAAAAAAAGAAGAGATATAGTGAATAAATATTGAGTTCTTCAAGAGATAAGTTGAGTTATCAAATAACTGTGTTGAATTGTCATGACAAATAATCGAGCAAAATCGTTGTTGTTGCTGCAACTCACGAGTGCTACTTTTTTTTTGCTGGGGCAAGTAAAAATTGCAACGTTCATGAAGTTAGCTGCTCGTGTTGGCAAGCACGATTTTCTTCGGATTAAAATACTCACTGGAAAGGTTTCATTAAGCTTATATTCTCCGAAATAAAACAGCGCGGTAAGGGTATAATAATCATTTTCATGTCACCACGGCGCCGATTCACGCATGCGCTCTAACAAAAAGGCGTAAGCACATAGCTTTCGTTCAGCGCACACTGTAAGATTTCTTCCACGCGTGTCCAAAATTATCAAACACGTTGGATATTTGCCTTTAGGACACGAATGACCAAAAACTTTCATAAAGTTGCCCGCACACGGAAGCTATCTGCTTACGCCATCGTGCACGAATGAAATTTGGCTAAGCAGATAGCTCCAGTGTGCGCCGGGCTTAATAGCTCGCCTTTTCCCGATACCGATGGTTAGGCTTACAAATCATTCAGAATTTCTTCCTGAATTTCAGGACGGCTGACTGCATTTATTATCAGACATATTCGCAAATTAATCTAGCATGCGTGTCAAAGATAAAACTGAAATACATTATATATACAATATTACTTATTTAGGGTTAAATCGTTATGAATTGCAGGCCTATAATCAAGATGATATATTTACATGTATGTATTTAAAACTGTACAAGTAATAATTAACCAGTTATTTAATGATAAAACGAAATGGTTATTTTGACGGAGGAATCTAGCTGTTCGGTGGCTCATAGGGGATATGCATTTTATTTTACCAGTTTATTCCTTTTTTGTTAATTTCTACCTCAGTTGAAACGTTTTAACTCGAGTTGAAATGATTTCTACCTCAGTTGAAACATTTCAACTCGAGTTGAAATAATTTCTACCTCAGTTGAAATGTTTCAACTCGAGTTGAAATGTTTCAACTGAGGTAGAGATTATTTTCAACTGAAGTAGAAATTATTTCAACTCGGGTTAAAACGTTTCAACTGAGATAGAAATTATTTCAACTGAGGTAGAAATTATTTCAACTCGGGTTAAAACGTTTCAACTGAGGTAGAAATTATTTCAACTCGAGTTGAAACATTTCAACTACCCCATGAAACCACCCCATGACATCGATACGATACTTTTAAGTGTCAGTCCACGTTTTGATGGTGTCAAGATTACATCAATATCCAACTCTGCAAATTATAAAGCGGGTTAGAGCTGACCCAGATAGACAGCATCAGAAAGTCAAGTTTCAAGCATCACTACCAATCACCGAGAAAGCGGAAATATTCTCCCTTCAAGATTCGTATGGAGACGCATAAACAACATGAGAAGGAGAATCGATTGGAGATTTTATACCGTGTAAGGATGGTGGTGGCGGTCGTATAAACTTGTTCAATGATTGATATGTTACTATGGTGACATTCGCATGGCGATATTATATCATAAACCTAATTATGACAAAGAGCATAGCTAGCTATAACTTTGGAGAGGAAACATCAGTTATACTACTTCTATCATGTCTCATACATGTACGAAATGTTAAGACACTCCTCCGATTAGACGTTTCATGAAATTGATTTACGGCGGAATGTCATCAGAGAGACGAGAACCTTATATCATCTCAGTAAAGGACGCGTGTTATACTTCGCCACCAAGTGATTAATAAAATATGTATTACACCATACCTTTGTTTTGCGTTTTTCCCCTCTGCTGTTTTGTATGTTTCGTCATCATTAATTATTTGTGTCCCCTTTTCCCCTATATACATACCGGTTATGTTTAGAGTTTGACACTTACAAATATTTCCAATGCTGAATTATGTGAATATATAACCTTATTTCCGATTTCCAAAGTCATTTATTACGTCACTAGTATGGTTAATTAATTGTTTCTCGAATAAGATAGCTTTAATATGATATAGCTAAGTTGCGCATGTACGTTATCTTCAAAACCACAATTGAGTTACCTCCCCTTATAAGTCCTTCAAATAGAAACAATGTAAACACACGGTTATATAGTATACGTTTGCATTGCTGTGGCGATTGTAATTAAATACCTGACCTGAATTCTTTTCTATATAGTCCTACTTCCCATAGTCTACAGCCTTCACATTTGACATTGATACGGTGTTTAATATGAGTGTGCGGCCAACAGTAACATCTGACTCTAAAAAGAACAAGCTGAGTAGCTAGCAGGTCCTCCGCCAAGTAGCCTGTTTGAGAGCATGCAGCATATACGCTTCCAATTTCTCCTTAAATATAACTTGGAAAGTGGATATGTGTATGTGGAAAGAGACATTTATCTGGAATTGTTGAGACAATTTGAGCAGGTTTGGGAAGCAGTAATGGGTAGTGTAACACTGGAATGTGTATATGGATTTGTGGATGGACCGATGGGTGGAATAGATCAAGATATCGTGTTCACAACACAGATAGGTACAATATAAGTGAGTGAAATCCAAGATGGTCAATGGCAGCCATCTTGGAACATACTACCTCAATGAAAATCAATACCAATGGCTGTCTAACTTATGTGAAGCACCCTTTCGAGTTTGAAGTCGATTGGTCAAATTGTTCTCGAGATATCACGTTCACAAGATCCGAGATGGATAGAATCCAATATGGTCAATGGCAGCCATCTTGGATTACGTACCTCAGTGAAAACCGATACCAATGGCCGTCCAACTGATGTGAAAAACCTTCCCAAGTTTGAAGTCGATTGGTCGAACTGTTCTCGAGATATCGCGTTCACAAGATGTGGGATGGACAGAATCCAATATGGTCAATGGCAGCCATCTTGGATTACGTACCTCAGTGAAAACCGATACCAATGGCCGTCTAACTGATGTGAAAAACCTTCCCAAGTTTGAAGTCGATTGGTTGATTTGTTCTGGAGATATCGCGTTCACAAGATGTGGAACGGAGTGAATCCAATATGGTCCATGGCAGCCATCTTGGATTACGTACCTCAGTGAAAATCAATACCAATGGCTGTCTAACTGATGCGAAGCACATTCTCAACTTACTTAAAATATTATCAGTTCGGGATAGAACAAGCCCCCTGGGGTTTTATTCCCGCCATTTTTACAGCCTTACTCGATTTTATGTTTGTATATACATCGTTGAAATGGTGAATAAACAATCAATCAATCAATCAATCAAGTTTGAAGTCGATTGGTCGAACTGTTCTCGAGATATCGCGTTCACAAGATGTGGGATGGACAAAATCCAATATGGTCAATGGCAGCCATCTTGGATTACGTACCTCAGTGAAAATCAATACCAATGGCCGTCTGACTGACGTTAAGAACCTTCCCAAGTTTGAAGTCGATTGGTTGAATTTGTCTCGAGATATCGCGTTCACAAGATCTGGGACGGATGGAATCCAATATGGTCAATGGCAGCCATCTTGGATTATGTACCCCAGTGAAAATCAACACCAATGGCCGTCTGACTGATGTGAAGAACCTTCCCAAGCTTGAAGTTGATTGGTGGAATTGTTCTTGAGATATCGCGTTCACAAGGTGAGACGAACAGAATTCAATATGGTCTATGGCAGCCATCTTGGATAACGTACCTCAGTGAAAATCAATACCAATGGCCGTCTAACTGATGTGAAGCATATTCTCAAGTTTGAAGTCGATTGGTCGAATTGTTCTCAAGATATCGCGTTCACAAGATGTGCCGGGGACGGACAGAATCCAATATGGTCGATGGCGGCCATCTTGGTTTACGTACCTCAGTGAAAATCAATACCAATGGCCGTCTAACTGATGTGAAGCACCTTCTCAAGTTTGAAGTCGATTGGTCGAATTGTTCTCAAGATATCGCGTTCACAAGATGTGGGACGGACGGACGGACGGACGGACGGACGGCTAGCATTTCCAAGTCCTCCCACCACTTCGTGGCGGAGGACAAAAAGGGGGACGCGGCGCGGCCTCGACAAAGGACAAAGGAACGGCTGTGTGGCGACCGTGCACAGAACAGTGTACACAATTATTCTATAAAATTCAAGAGTTCTTTCAAAATCAGTGAAGTGAGTCAAGAGCCTCAGTCTGTGGGCTATATACGCTTCATACGAAAAAAACAGAATTCAACGCGGAATCTTTAGAACATGATTTGAGCTGTCTCAGATTGAATGACAATAGATAATTGGGGAAAACGCGTGGTTCACGTGGTCAACTTACGTCACCTAAACCTATACCCTTTCACATTTCACATGTGACCCGGGAGAAACCCTTTTCCATCCCTGTTAATTGAATAAATCGGTGGTATTTTATACTGAATCACAGGATCTCATAAGTCATTCGTGGTTAAGTGGAGAAGTCGGTGATATTTACACTTAACAATACGCCGAGTTACGATCTGTCGTTGATAATAGAGCATGATGGTGTCCACCACTTTGACCAGCCTGAATATATCATCTGAAGACCTGTTTTCACAAAGCTATTCCAGTACAAAGTTTCACGCCATGACTTCCAATTACATAAGAAAACCGTTTTTCCTATTTTCCGTCAAACTCGGCATATTCAAGCTAGAATTATACTCCAGTATAACGTGGAAATAACATACACATTCCTTTAAAATATGGATTAGAAATACTTTATGGTATCAGTACCATCTAGATATAAAGTACTACTTTACGTGGTTGATTAACATCTTGAACATGCCAGTCCAACTTCCGTTCTTGATCACACCCCAGTCAGCGTTTGGTTCCTCCACCAATGTATAACTGAATAAGACAATACCATAGGCAAGGCCTGTTTCGCAAATCCGAGTTAAACGAAATATAAAAGATAATTATACGGTTACTGTAGACAAGTAGCCGATCCATCATATCGGTTAAATATTTCTGCCAGGATTACCAACATATTATGCTGTTTTCTGGGCAGGAGCTTTCTTTCTAAATTCATTTTGTGATGCCAGGACTTAACACGTAAACGAAAGTAATCCTAACTACAGAATGCACGTTCTTATTTATATTAACTATAAATATACAATTTCATATTCAAATTGGGTCACATATTTGGAATAGCTGCTGTAATTGCACAACCACTGGCCCTAAACAGACATGGTGTAATCTATTCATATAATCACCTGAAGTTTAAACAACTCCTCAGTTCCTCGAGAAGGTCAATCGCGAAACCCTCGTAAACTGTCATCCCATTTCTGATAGTCTTCAGGACGAATGATCCATACTGTCAAGAGAAATGATTATGCACAAGAGATAGTCTAAATAGCAAGTGTCAGATCGGACTTTAAATTTTCAGCCGTGGTCCATAAAAAGGACTTTTCGCGATGATAATCGAAATATCTATATTGTATGACAGTAAGCACCAGCTTCATATGTGTACGAAACAAAAATAATAAAAACACAAGATGGTCTCTTACCAGATATACCTAGATTCAATAACTATTCTGGTGATAACAATGGCTATTCAATTCAGGAAGGCATATAAGGGGATTTGCCATCATCTTAAATAATGTATGAAATGTATGTAATTATTCAAATCAATCTTGAAGAGTCGGGAATACCCAGTCACTATTTGCTTATTTCATATGAGATATAACCGTGTGTACCTCCTATTTAACACTTTCAGATAGGAGTAACAGCGATTGTTACAAGCATTCTTGTTTTGATTTGGGTAATAGAGTGGCTTCTGTTTCGGTACTTTTGTATGTATTAGTAAATAATTCCACAGTTATTTTACGGAACGTGTGGTCTTCCAAATAGGCTTAATGTATTTGAGATTTTGTTTTTCAATCCACTTTCACCACAGTGTGCGATGGGGTATGAAGAACGTTTTCAGAGATGAAACGGTCCTTGTAACTTATCATGAACAGGCAAAGAGCCTGGTACCAGATACCAGGCCTGCAAGTGTTCTTACGCTTTACCTTTTATTTTAAAAAAAAGTGTTTAAAGGTATGCAGAATTGAAAACCTACACGTCAGTAGTAGGGTAAGCGTAAATCGACTCAACAGCGCCTCACTGCGCATGCGCAGAAAAAAATGGGGCGGTATTGGGGCGGTCTGCGCAGGTTACTGCGCGGGTCACGTGGTTGCACGTGGTTGCCATGGTCACGTCACTTCCGGTCTGGGTGAATGGGGCGTGACCTTGGGAGCATGTATTTCTCCGCGGTGATGCGGTCTGGCGGTAATGCCTCCGCGGAGAAAAAGCTTCCGCGGAGAAAAAGTAGTCCCCAGACTTCAAATATGTTGCATGGTCCGATGGGGTCGAGTGAGGTATCAAAGTGAAGCATTCGTGAAGGGGCATCTAATGGGCTGGGTGTGGGGTTGAAATATCGGCATTCTGCGCATGCGCGGCGGCCAAAGGGTATGGAAATAGACGTTTTGGAGTTAGGGGAGCCACTAATGGTCCAATGGGGTCATATGAGGTATCAATGTGAAGCATTCGTGAAAGGGCATCTGATGGGCTGGGTGTGGGGTTGAAATATCGGCATTCTGCGCATGCGCGGTGGACCAAAGGTATGGAAATAGACGTTGGGAGCTAGGGGAGCCCCTAATGGGCCGATGGAGTTGTATGAGGTATCAAAGTGAAGCCTATGTGAAGGGACATCCAGTCATGGGTGAGTGCATGTAAAATTTTTCCTGAAAAAAAAAAAACGGAACACGGACTTTATCGAAAAATCCGGGAAAATGCCTATATGGGGTATGGGGGGTATATAGGTCGCCGGGCTTAACGGGGCTTGCCTATCAATAGAGTTATCTCCCCCTAGTTCCAGGGTGGGTGTATGTAAAAATTTTCCTGAAAAATACGGAACACGGACTTTATCCTAAATTACGGGAAAATGCCTATATGGGGTATGGGGGGTATAGGACCATCCTGGGAAACCTACTTCTCGACATTTGCGGTATAGGTTGTGGGGTCTCGTTTTCTTAGTCTTGTCAAGACAAACATGATAGGAAGTGTCGCGGAGCGAATCGTTGAAATTTTTGGAAAAAGTTCAGGGAGACCCATATAGTCCCATACTACGGGTATAGGACCAATGTTTTCCCCACTGGGAAACCTACTTCTAGACATTTGCGGTATGGTTGTTTGGATTTGTTTTCTTAGTCTCGTCAAGACAAACATGATAGGAAGTGTCCCGGCACGAAACGGTGAAATTTTTGAAAAAAATCACCGAGGCCTGGGTAGGCCCATAGGCCTATACTGCATGGCTATGGGTGTATGGGTCCATACGGGGTGGACGTGTTGGGATCTAGGTGGGCCACTAATGGTCCGATGGGGTCGAGTGAGGTATCCATGTGAAGCTCTCATGCAGGAGCACTTGACTACACTAATGGTTCGTACGTTGTCAATAGTCTGCGCATGCGCAGACTGGCCGTAGTATAAAAAGCAGGCATTTTTGGGGGTGTGTGTGTGGGTGTGTTTGGGTTAGAGATGGGCTATTCACGGTTCGAATGGGTCGTGTGAGGTATCCGTGTGAAGCCTATGTAATGGAGCATCTGATGGCGTTGATGTGGGGTAGAAATAGGGTCATTCTGCGCATGCGCGGTAGCCAAAGGGTATGGAAATAGACGTGTTGGGGTCTATGTGGGCCCCTCATCGGCCTATTGTGTCGAGTGAGGTATCAATGTGAATCCTAGGTGGGGGAGCATCCACCTGGACTAACATTCACGTGGTTTGGTGGGTCTGCGCAAGTGTTTGACGTCACTTCCGGTTTGGGTGAATGGGGCGTGACCTTTGAACATGTCTAGCCTTGTCTGTGTCTCTCCGTGTCATGTACTGGGGTTTTCTCCCACAATGGCGTTCACGTGGTTTGGTGGGTCTGCGCAAGTGTGTGTGTGACGTCACTTCCGTTTTTTTCAGAATGCTCAAACACTACTTCCAACTTCCCCGGCCCGGCCCGGCCCGGCCCGGCCGCAGCGCGCGCGCGCGGGTTCTCCGGAAGTGCGCGTCATCACCGGCAGTGCGCGGAAGCATGTCGGATCAAAAGGTCAAAGAAACGGGGATTGTAAATTAACCTGGGAAGGATGGGCAGTTCCATTTGGACCAATCAGCGGTCGAGAAAAAAGAGCCAATGAGCGATCGAGAAAAGAACCAATGGACGGGTACTAGGTACATCTCACCGTCTTCCTTTACACGCACCTCAATGAAATGCCCGCTCCAAACCTAGACCAAAACACGTACTTGGTCTGTGGGCTGATTTCATTGGCTCTCTATTTTACTATAGTGCTCTTGCATTCTAACATTGATGGGTTACATTTTGGGCCCATCCTACACCACTGATTTCAGTTTGACTGAATCTCCACATTGGGCATTTATGCATTATGAATAAAACACACAAGACAGGTTTTTTTTGGTGAGATCTCATTTTTTTTATTCAGTGAACAACAACAACGTGAGAACAACCACGTGAAAACTCAAGCCCAGAACAAGGGGCTTGTACATTGAAAGAACTGAAGCCCAGAACAGGGGGCTTGTACATTGAAAGAACTGAAGCCCAGAACGGGACTTGTACATTGAAATGATGGGCGGCCCAGTCATATACGAGTACATCTCGGTCCTCGGCCTTGGGGTACTCGTCAAACATCTGTACGATGGTAGATAAGGGTCTTCCCCGACGTCCGCACACGCTACTGGTCAGGCTTTGCAACGTTTGACTGTTCCAACACCACGTCTCTGTGCCTTGATCCATGAAGTCTGTTAAATCGGGATGGAGGGGTGGCAGGCCGTACGGGTCAAAGTATTCGCCCTGCTGTTCTGTCAAGTACACGCCCACCCAATGTTCACCGGGCCGATCCATCGGGTCCGTGTTGAGAACGTAAGCAGCAGGATACATACGGTCTAATGGGAACACATCTCGGCCGAACACCCCTTGAAAGACCATACGTGTCCCTGGGTCATTCTCCAGCACGGTGGTTATCTGGTCTGTATCCGTGTTAGGTGGAGAAGTCACACAGGACGTTGCGCGCTTTATCCACTTGAATGATGTTGTCAAACTCGGCGTAGCAGATCACATTGACGATGCTCTGGAGGGCTCGTAGAAAGTGGATTTCCAACCGTAAATTGCCTTGCTTGGCCAGGGCCAGCTGATGGTCGTTCTCTAAGGTACGGGTCAAATCGAAACAGAACAACGTGTATCCGTTCCCGTAGTCCTCCCGACTGATGAAATTCCCTTCGTCCTGGTTGATTTGACCGGTGGCTGTAAACAGGCTCTGATAGGCTCGAATGAAATTCGCGCCCAAAGTTCGGTGTTAAGGCCGTGGATGGCACCTGTTGTCCATCCACATGCAGGGCCACAAAATTGATGCCGAAATGTTTAAAGTCAAACGGATTCTCTGGGTAGGCTCCACTGAAACTGGTATTTTCCACACAGGCCAGGATCAATCGCTTGGGTAGTTCCCCCAGGAACAGGTTTCTTTGTTGGCGCTCATATTTCCAGCAGACACAGAGAACACTTTGGTTTGTACACGTCGGATAGGGTACTGGGCTGGTTTTGTTTCCAAGGCTTTCATGTGTCCCAATTGAACGGCTGGATTCGGTTTCACTTTTCGGACATACAGGACTGCGTCTTCGATGACAATCTTATAGTCAGCTGCATGCCCGTCTACGTTAGTGGCCATCAAGGCGAAGGTCGGAGGCGCCCGTATCATTCGGATTTTGATGGGGATCTTGTTCAAGAGGTATCGGTCTTGCATGAACATGTCTGCGTGCAGTCGACCCATGAGATCCACCGCGACGCCGTTCGCGGTCAAAGCCTTCCGTTTGCTATATCCCGTATTGTCGTTCTCTGCGCCCATGTGCTCGGCTTTGTCCTGGTAGAATAAAGCGGCTGTCAGTTGAGATTTTTTAGCCTCTCGTCCATGCGACAACAGCGTCTCGATGTAGGCTCGATAGGGGTACGTGTTGGTCGAGTCACTGATGAGTTTGTCGCTGAGAAATATACCCACCTGTTGAAACATCGAGTGCAGCCAGAGATTCGTCGGGCCCACCGTTGCTTGGTCGGCGATTCTGGTGCCATCTCCATTGACGATCTTGGCTTTCACATACAAGTAGGTATGGGCTAAATCCACATAGGCCGTATCCGCATTACTGATGGTGAACTCGATGGGCCCTGTTGCGTTGATGCTGGACAGCGGGAGATGCTCCACCCATAATCCTTGTTGGGCACTGGTCTGTGTGGGCGGGACGGTCCACAAATCAAATTCACTGTTGGTGGAGGGGCAGGACTCGGCGTGGATCAAGGACATGTTTAAGAAAAGATATGTCCATGTCCACGTTGCATGCGTGCACCACTAAAAACCGGAAAGCCACCTCCGGCCTGTTAGGCATAATAGTCCATATAGCTGCGTGCATCGCACTCGTAAGGCACCTTCATTATACAAAGTGGGGAGCACGTGCTTGTCGAAAATGAAGTGTCAGCACCACTTTCCCGCGTTCGAATGCCACCGGTCGTCCCGTGTCATGTCTTATATCCACCGTGATTGTGTTGATGTGGGTTTGTCGTACGGGCAGGTAGAGCATGTGGGTGAAACTGTGGGTGACTTGATCTCCATACAACTTTTTAATGGGCACCACCCGTAACAGAGGTGTGTTGATATCGCCCACGATGTGGTTGTCCACCACGTCCGAGTAGACGTAGAGTCCGTACATACCCGACTTCATATCCATCGGGATCTCGCCTTGGTGGGCGGTGGGACCAGCGAACGTCCATAGATCGAAACCCAGGATTTGCTGTAGGATAGGACTCAGTACGACACTCGCGTTGGCCGTGACGATAAGCTGTGCCTTGTCGTTGTGTGCGTTGTAATCGAAGTCCACGTGATTCTTGAAGAGATAGTCTTTGATGGGTTTTGACCTCCCGTAGAGCCTTATAATGCAACAGTCTTGACAGCCCACCCATCAACTCCTTGGGAGTATCGTATTGGCCTTCGGGGAGGGTGAGTCGGGTGTGTTTTCCTTCGTAGGTCACCTCGTACCACACTTCATTGGCTCGCACGTTGTACCACGAGTAAGGGTATTGGATATCCACGAGGCCACATTCCCATCGTCCAGGTAAATGCAACGGTTTCGGTAACTGGGTCACGTACTTGGCCACGGTGTTGTCAGGAAACACATCCAGCGAACTGTTACCGGGTAGGGTGAGGTAAAACATGGCGACTGAGCTGTCCTGCTGCTGCTGTTGGTTTTAATAGGTGTTCCAGACCTTGGGCGGTTGTGTCCGGCGTCGTGTTCGTCGCGTTGACTTGCTACGTGTCACGGCTCTGGAGATGTGGGGTGTCCTGATCAAGGATGGTTTTTAAAGGTTTGAAAAGAAGGTGCCCGTTGTGGTGGTGGAGTTTTGGGGGGTGACTCCGGTTCCCATTCGGATTCCCAAGAAGGTAGTGGGCCACTCGGCGATTGCTGGGTTCGCTGCATAAAGGCCCAGCGGTGGGGGCTCCCCACCAATTCCTGTGGTACATGCATGTCTTTCAAGCCTTGAGCGAAGACCTCCCATCCTCGAGGATCCGTGTGCGATCTGCGTTTACGCATCAGGTCATTCACTAAATCCGTCATGTGGGTGCCGGGCACCACCTGATTCTGTACCAGGAGTTCGCCTTTATCATTCCAAGTCATATTAGGATTCTGTTTCATCCGTTGTAATACCAGGCCAGCTTGTTTCTTGAACGATGCAGGTCCACTCTTCAGCACTTCGTCTTCCACCCACTGTGGGGCTGTGGGTGCTACCCCTGGTAATGGCGGCTGTTGGAGCGGTACTGAGGTCGGCGGTGTGTCACGTGGTGGTGGTGGTGGTGGTGGTGGTGGGGTAGAGAGGGGTTTGTACTGGTCCATGAACGTCATGTACCGTTGAAGCGCCTCATTGTACCGTTGTACTTTCTCACTGTCGCTTAACCCCGGTCTCTGTAAGATCTGTTGCATCTCTCCATCGAGGGTGTTTATGGTCTTTACCGTAGGTGGGACAGGGTAGGGCGATTGGAGGTTTTGAAGCAACCGTGGTTCGACGAGGACCATTTTTTTCGTGTGGTTCATTGTCGGCCGAAGAGTCCACCCAATACTGGACCCAACACGGAAGCGGCCAACGATGCTAAGATGGCCCCGAGAAAGCCGCCTTTATGTAACACCTTTTTCTTTGTGTTTGTGGGACCCGCTTATGGACTAGGGTTCGGAGACCTGTCTTATGCTTGGCCAACTTGGTCTTCTGAGCCGGAGTCAGTGGTACGTTGCCTTTTAACAGGTTGTACCCGATCTCGCACAGACAGCGTACAAGGTCAGGGTCCGCACCGCGTACAGTGGTTCGGGCTAACTCGGGTGGAGCCGTCTTCAATACACGGAGCGTGGGAGCGTGCTTCCGTACTCGCGCAGACATCCTGTACAACTAATGCTAGAACCCACAACTCTGCTCTTTTTATCTACTTCAGAGAACATAACCCTGCTGTGGTATTCATTCTTTTTATTATCTCCATCATCAAACACACACACTCCAGCTGGGGGCGCCGCTGTGGGTGTGTTTACATTATTTTTGCAAGTACACGTGGTGGGTCTCTCCGGGAAAGATGCCGGTCCGTAGTCGAAGGTGGTCGGGGGTGGCTTGTTTGAGGTCGAAGAGCATATACCCGTGCTGAGGGGTTGTGGCATCTTTAAAGGCTTCCAACGCAAACGGTGTGCGGCCGGGATATATCTGTCTCGCCAGGTGCAGCAGTTGAGTGGTATCTCTCGGGTTTTTGAAGACCACCAGGTAGTGGGCATTTAAGCTGATGTTCCGATGTTCTTTGTTTTACTGAACAGATTCTGCACAATGTAGATGATGCTGAGCCGTCGATGGTGGCTGCCTTTGGTAAAGAGTTGGGTGACCCGCGCATCCGTCTCCGCCATGAGATCATCCAGAACCACCAAGGTGTCCGGTTCCAAATCGGCCAGGTTGGGTAGGCCTTCCACGAACGTGATGTGGGGCATTGCGGCATACGCTTCCTGCCATTCTCCATAACACCACACGACTCAGGCAATGGGTGGGGTGATCATGCTGTCGGCGTGTTGAAGGAGCTTCCGGACGAAGTGCGTTTTGCCGGAGCCCGTTGGTCCTGCGATGAGACACGTGAAGGGATGCTGCCACCGAGGGTCCATGGTTCGAGGTGTATCCGTTGTCGTGGTAACCCGCTCTTGTAAATTTCGTACGAGTGAACTGGAGTGGTGGTGGTGGGTCGGTCGTCGTTGTCTGTTCACTGCGAGTGATGATGGGGGTGGGTACAACGTCGGTCGTCGTTGTCTGTTCACTGTGAGGGATGAAATCCGGTGGGTCTTCAGACGTACTGGGTGTACTTGGTGTAGATGTTGAGCTTGGTGTGGAGCTCGACGTGGCTTGTACACGGGGTGTGGTGGTGACTGGGCTCGATACGGGGTTGACTGGTGCTATCTGTAGACTGGTTTCACTGATGGCTGGTGTTCTCAGTTGGTTAAGTAGCGTGCTGACATAGGCTACGTCGTAAAACACACCTCCGTACAACACACTCAGCAGGGTTAGCAGTATCACCACAAAGCCCACTTGCGCTTTGCGCGTTTTGGGAGACGCTGTGTTCAGAGGCAGCTGCTGTTTGTCCATAGCACCGTCGAACGTGGAATGAAGGATGACGGTAGTGGTGTCTGGCTTTATAGTCGTTTCACCTGGTTGGCAGCGACCCAGGAATTGAAGGAACTGGGCCAGCCTTGCCATTTGACGAAATGAAACAGTTTGCCACGTCGACGTTCCGTTTTCAAAATCTGCTCCACCGTGTAGTAGTCTTGCTGTGTTTTTACGACAGGCTGTAATTCCATCTCGTAAAACGTCCCTAGCAACGGTTCCCCTTGAAGATCTTCCAGTTCATAGACTCGCTGCTGTTGGGGTAGGCGCCGTTTAATCAGGAAGTGCTCATCGCTCCAGTTGGGCAAGTAACTTTTCTCAAATTGACTGACCTTTGAGTTTACTGATCCGTACAGGGTCTCCGACCTTGTACACCGCCTTCGGCGTTCGCTGCGATGGCCTGGGGTACAAGACACGCCGAACTTGGGCTTCATTGCGTTGGGTCACGGTAATGGGGGCTCTCTCTATACTCCGATGATAGGCTCGATTGTAACCCCTCACCAGTTTCGGGAGAACATCGATGTACCGCCTTGTATTCTTATAGGTGAAATATTTATACATGCGGCCTTTGAATGTCCTGTTGAACCTTTCCACCACGGAAGCCTTGGTCTCGTTGTACGTATGGAAGAAAAACACCTTCTGGGCTTTCAGAAACTGTTGGAACGGTCTGTTGAGGAATTCCGTGCCTTCGTCGGTTTGCAAATACAAAGGTTTGCGCCCGGTCTTGAAGATATCTTTGAACGCCGCTATGAGATTCGCCCCCGTTTTCGTCTGGATGGGTACCACCCACGCATACTTGGATAGGATATCGATGCACGTCAAGATATACCGATTCCCATCGTTGTGTTTGGCAAAGGCGCTCAGATCGACCAAATCCGCTTGCCACTGGGCATCTATTCCTCCCACGATGACCCGGTTCCGTAGAAAATGGCGACGGACAGATCGATGTAAGGTATAGGTGTCTTGATTTCTTAACCAATTTCGGACTTGGGCACGTTGTATCCCCTGGGGTTTGGCCGCTCGATAGAGAGCCGACAATGCACTATAGGCCGCCGGACTGTCGGGACTGTAGTATAAGATATCCAACACCTTCTCCCAGCGCTTCATGGTGACAAATGATGATGAACCCTGGCTCTATCGTTTATTTATAATGGGTATATCTTGGGCCGGAGTTTCTTTCTGATTTTCTTCGTTGGCTTCCACAGTGTCCATGGTAAATGACCAGTCCAACTCGTCTGATGACCGCTTGATAAGCACTTGATCCACATCTACCACGGCATCTTCCAATGCAGACCATAGATCAGGGTGAAGGGTAAAATGCACTGTACCCCCATCTAGCCGAGCCAATTGAGCAAAGAAAGGGCCGCGTCGGATGTACACATCGTGACACAAGTGGATGAGGTCGCCGTCCAGTTCACCAGACAACACCCATTTGAATTTGGTCCAGCCCTCCCGGGACAGACGAACATGGGCCGGGCACGGTTGTGTAGGGTCCGCATCACAGATGTCTCCCACCTCCTCCATGATATCGACCTTATCCGCATACACGTGCAGGAAAACCTCGGGGGTTAAGCTGAGATACGCCAGTATTATATGCTCCGTCATGGTCAGTACGTGAATGGTACCAGATTTGACTGTCTCTCGTATTTATAGGGAGAACCCCGTGAGATCAAAGGATGGGGTGGTCAAAGTCTAGCGGGGTAACAATCGTGTCAATAGAGTCCAGCCTGATAGCGATAACAAAATCTTCACCTTCTGCGGTGCGTCTTGGACCAGCTCCAGGTGATCGTCATTGACGATGAGGTAGACGTCGGACGTAAGCTGGAATAACGCAAGCTCTGTTCCGCTCGCTGCCATGGTGGGGAATGAAAAGCGAACGGTTAGAGAGGTGGCTTTATAGTGTACCTGTTGGGTAGGGTTTTATATACCGTGCGTGGCACTTATTATACTCGCTTGCGCCATACGGTCAATAAGGTTAGAAATGCGCATTTTTCTACTACGCCCTGTGACGGCCCTTCGTGAATGGGCTGCGCGCTGCGGATTCACCCACGCACTTCCAGAGAACCCCCGCGCGCGCGCTGCGGCATCAGATCACCACCGCGCGCGCGCGCGCTGCGGCCGGGACGGGCCGGGAAAGTTGGAGGTAGTGTTTGAGCATTCTGAAAAAACCCGGAAGTGACGTCACACACACTTGCGCAGACCCACCAAACCACGTGAACGCCATTGTGGGGAAAAATTGCAGTACATGACACGGAGAGACACAGACAAGTCTAGACATGTCCAAAGGTCACGCCCCATTCACCCAAACCGGAAGTGACGTCACACACTTGCGCAGACCCACCAAACCACGTGAATGTTAGTCCAGGTGGATGCTCCCCCACGCTCGATAGAGAGCCGACAATGCACTATAGGCCGCCGGACTGTCGGGACTGTAGTATAAGATATCCAACACCTTCTCCCAGCGCTTCATGGTGACAAATGATGATGGACCCTGGCTCTATCGTTTATTTATAATGGGTATATCTTGGGCCGGAGTTTCTTTCTGATTTTCTTCGTTGGCTTCCACAGTGTCCATGGTAAATGACCAGTCCAACTCGTCTGATGACCGCTTGATAAGCACTTGATCCACATCTACCACGGCATCTTCCAATGCAGACCATAGATCAGGGTGAAGGGTAAAATGCACTGTACCCCCATCTAGCCGAGCCAATTGAGCAAAGAAAGGGCCGCGTCGGATGTACACATCGTGACACAAGTGGATGAGGTCGCCGTCCAGTTCACCAGACAACACCCATTTGAATTTGGTCCAGCCCTCCCGGGACAGACGAACATGGGCCGGGCACGGTTGTGTAGGGTCCGCATCACAGATGTCTCCCACCTCCTCCATGATATCGACCTTATCCGCATACACGTGCAGGAAAACCTCGGGGGTTAAGCTGAGATACGCCAGTATTATATCCTCCGTCATGGTCAGTACGTGAATGGTACCAGATTTGACTGTCTCTCGTATTTATAGGGAGAACCCCGTGAGATCAAAGGATGGGGTGGTCAAAGTCTAGCGGGGTAATCAATGGCATCGTCGTCTGGTTCATGTCTAGACATTTGTTCATTGGGTTCTGCCGCTGCTTCTCTCAGGGCACGAGCCCACTCCAACTCGTCTGATGACCGCTCGTCCGGTGTAAACAGCTGGTCCACGATAGGCACCACTTTCTCGAAGGCTGTCCACAGATCGGGGTCTAGGGTGAAGCCTCGCGTAGGGTCTTGGTAGCGGCCCAGACGTGGGAAGAAGAGTCCACGGTGTACGTAGATCTCATTGTCTATGTGGATGAGGTGTCCGTCGAGCTCGCCGCTCAACACCCGTTTAAATTTGGTCCAGCCGTCACGGTGTAGCGTAACCGTATTCGATACGGTCTCAGCGGGCGACCAGCAAACATCTCCACGGTCTTCCACGAGGGTGACTTTATCTTCATAGACGTGTAACCCCACCCGGGGTGTAAGGGAAGGATGGCTCGTAGGACTGGTGACATGCTTGATCCAATGACGAACGGTTGGCCAACCAGCCGTCGCTGGTTCCGGCGTGAGCGCTCGTGGTCCATAGCCCGAGCATCAAGGATGGCTGTCAGAGTCCAGTAGTGGTGAGTGATGGCACACCTCTCCATCGAGTGCACTCTGTCGAGGACCGCTTCTGTGAACTCGTTCAGGATCTGGCGTCGCCCCTCGTTGTCGTCGCCATCTGCAAACATGGTCCGGACCACTGCTCGGTAACCCATGAGTGAATTAACCACGGTGGCATGCTGTAAAATGCGAGTCGCATAGGGCTGGATCTCCGTCAGGGCTCTGCAACCGTAGAAATGAAGGTGTGGGATCCAGAGGGACGTGTTTTATAGACCAGGTCAGACATGGGCGCCTAGATGTAGCTCTACGGGTGTAGTCCGTGATACGTACTATTCTGATGGGTTATGTGGCTCCTACAGAGATAGTACCTTATCGACAATGGGGACTACTTGTTCCAAAGCCGTCCATAGATCGGGGTCCAGAGTAAAACCACCTCGCTTCAGACAGAGGAGTCGAGCAAAATAGGGACCGCAGAAAATGTAGACGTCGTCACACAGGTGAATGCTATCACCGTGCAGGCCACCCAACAACACCTGTTTCAAGGTAGTCCATCCTTCCGGTGACAAAGAGACGTGCGCTTTGGGTTCAGTCGTACACCAACACCTAAGTCCGCTATCGATGAGTTCCACTCGTTTGGGGTACAACAATAGGGTGCAGCCAGGTGCAAGCCTCCGGGTAGCCACAGTCCCTTCTTTCACCTCGGGGTGTAGTAAGTCATCCACCTCGGGGAGTACATCTTTCAGTGCCATCCATAAGGGTGGACAGAGTGTGATATAGCGACCTCCACTCAGTTCCAACCGGGGAAAAAGGGAATCCTCTCCAGCAGTGCGTGTGTGCACTCCGACTTCCACGTGCATGAAATCCCTTTCGGGGTCTTTTCCCTGTAACAATCGTGTCAATAGGGTCCAGCCTGATAGCGATAACAAAATCTTCACCTTCTGCGGTGCGTCTTGGACCAGCTCCAGGTGATCGTCATTGACGATGAGGTAGACGTCGGACGTCAGCTGGAATAACGCAATCTCTGTTCCGCTCGCTGCCATGGTGGGGAATGAAAAGCGAACGGTTAGAGAGGTGGCTTTATAGTGTACCTGTTGGGTAGGGTTTTATATACCGTGCGTGGCACTTATTATACTCGCTTGCGCCATACGGTCAATAAGGTTAGAAATGCGCATTTTTCTACTACGCCCTGTGACGGCCCTTCGTGAATGGGCTGCGCGCTGCGGATTCACCCACGCACTTCCAGAGAACCCCCGCGCGCGCGCTGCGGCATCAGATCACCACCGCGCGCGCGCGCGCTGCGGCCGGGGCGGGCCGGGAAAGTTGGAGGTAGTGTTTGAGCATTCTGAAAAACCCCGGAAGTGACGTCACACACACTTGCGCAGACCCACCAAACCACGTGAACGCCATTGTGGGGAAAAATTGCAGTACATGACACGGAGAGACACAGACAAGTCTAGACATGTCCAAAGGTCACGCCCCATTCACCCAAACCGGAAGTGACGTCACACACTTGCGCAGACCCACCAAACCACGTGAATGTTAGTCCAGGTGGATGCTCCCCCACCTAGGATTCACATGGATACCTCACTCGACACAATAGGCCCATGAGGGGCCCACATAGACCCCAACACGTCTATTTCCATACCCTTTGGCTACCGCGCATGCGCAGAATGACCCTATTTCTACCCCACATCAACGCCATCAGATGCTCCATTACATAGGCTTCACACGGATACCTCACACGACCCATTCGAACCGTGAATAGCCCATCTCTAACCCAAACACACCCACACACACACCCCCAAAAATGCCTGCTTTCTATACTACGGCCAGTCTGCGCATGCGCAGACTATTGACAACGTACGAACCATTAGTGTAGTCAAGTGCTCCTGCATGAGAGCTTCACATGGATACCTCACTCGACTCCATCGGACCATTAGTGGCCCACCTAGATCCCAACACGTCCACCCCGTATGGACCCATACACCCATAGCCATGCAGTATAGGCCTATGGGCCTACCCAGGCCTCGGTGACTTTTTTCTAAAATTTCACCGTTTCGTGCCGGGACACTTCCTATCATGTTTGTCTTGACGAGACTAAGAAAACAAATCCAATCAACCATACAGCAAATGTCTGGAAGTAGGTTTCCCAGTGGGGCAAACATTGGTCCTATACCCCTAGTATGGGACTATATGGGTCTCCCTGAACTTTTTCCAAAAATTTCAACGATTCGCTCCGCGACACTTCCTATCATGTTTGTCTTGACGAGACTAAGAAAACGAGACCCCACAACCCACACCGCAAATGTCGAGAAGTAGGTTTCCCAGGATGGTCCTATACCCCCATACCCCATATAGGCATTTTCCCGTAATTTAGGATAAAGTCCGTGTTCCGTATTTTTTCAGGAAAATTTTTACATACACCCACCCTGGAACTAGGGGGAGATAACTCTATTGATAGGCAAGCTCGGTTAAGCCCGGCGACCTATATACCCCCCATACCCCATATAGGCATTTTCCCGGATTTTTCGATAAAGTCCGTGTTCCGTTTTTTTTTTCAGGAAAAATTTTACATGCACCCACCCATGACTGGATGCCCCTTTACATAGGCTTCACATTGATACCTCATACAACTCCATCGGCCCATTAGGGGCTCCCCTAGCTCCCAAAACGTCTATTTCCATACCTTTGGTCCACCGCGCATGCGCAGAATGCCGATATTTCAACCCCACACCCAGCCCATCAGATGCCCCTTCACGAATGCTTCACATTGATACCTCATATGACCCCATTGGACCATTAGTGGCTCCCCTAGCTCCAAAACGTCTATTTCCATACCCTTTGGCCACCGCGCATGCGCAGAATGCCGATATTTCAACCCCACACCCAGCCCATTAGATGCCCCTTCAGGAATGCTTCACTTTGATACCTCACTCCACCCCATCGGACCATGCAGCGTATTTGAAGTCTGGGGACTACTTTTTCTCCGCGGAAGCTTTTTCTCCGCGGAGGCATTACCGCCAGACCGCACCACCGCGGAGAAATACATGCTCCCAAGGTCACGCCCCATTCACCCAGACCGGAGGTGACGTGACCATGGCAACCACGTGCAACCACGTGACCTGCGCAGTAACCTGCGCAGACCGCCCCAATACCGCCCCAATTTTTTTTCTGCGCATGCGCAGTGAGGCGCTGTTGAGTCGATTTACGCTTACCCTACTATGAGAGATCTGCCTGACTGGAATTGGAGGAGATCGAGACATGTGGCATCCCAACTTTGCAGACAAACTACAGGGTTGGCTGTCTTCAGCAAAGTATACGTAAATTGGGCATAAAATTAATGTTCTCAGTAGTTCGGAGCGTTCTGGTGTATTTTGTACGGCAAACACCACACTGCTTGGTAGCGAGATTGTCCATTGCCTCTATGCCCTCAGGTCATACCATCTAACTGAGAACCCAATCGTGTATCGCGGTCAGCTCGTCGCGCTCGTTTACTTGCACTTATCGTTATTCGCTCATGATGCTCATATCGTAGAACTTTACATCAGCAGTGAATAAGAGCGGATAAACTTTCTTCAAACTGGAGTGATTAACATCGCGATAATCCACACAGAAGCGCACCATGCGATCTTTATATCAGGGTAATGGGTTGAACACACTGAGTCGAGCTGTACAGTAACTGCTGCCAGGTTCATCTTTCGTAAATGTTTCAGCTACGTAGTGGAAAAGCTACTTGGATCATCCTCTAATTGGTCTGACGTCTTTCGTGTTTAACTTTCCTAAAACTAGCCTGTAATTACGCTATTCTATTGTATGCCTTCTTCAACTTGTTGACCACAGTGTGATATAAAAAATTGTCGCTGTACTTTTTTCACGAACCACGAATAATATGCCCTCAGAAACTCTTCATCAACAATGACTATCTCACCAGATGCCTATATAATAATTTTTCTCTTCCAGACTCCGGTAGCTACGTGTTGTAGCCGTATGAAGCACATGCGTATGAAGTATACTGCGTATGAAGCTACCAGAACCTACATTAATATTATCGTTGAAGCTAAAGGTTCTAATGTACATGTAAGAGAATCTATTAGCAGTTTCCAAAGATGTCACCAAAACGTAATCATTAAGACAATACACATTACATGGACAAACCTACCTCGCCTATGCCAATCCGAAGTGTTCTACCATTCAACCCATTATACGGATTTGGAAACATCAGTCTGGTTATAGTTTGTCCCTGCTTTTCTTTACATAAATTCAAATCCCTGACCGGTTGGAATCCTATTTCATCCCCTTGTCGTTTAAGAGTAAACATTTTTACAGATTGGCAGACACCTGCATCATAAGAATAGCTGCTCTCCTGAAAAGGAAAGCACACATACCGTTCAAATCACGTTGGATGTCACGAAATGTCACTCAAACGGTTCAGTAACTACCAGTTTAACAATTAGATTCCGTTGTTTTAGTTCTACACTATTTGAAACGGCCCGCATCCACTCAAATTATTTTCCCTACAGTATATCTAAAAACACCGAAACCGCCCCGAGTGCATAAGAAAAGTGTTTCATCAGTTATTGTCTACAAAAGAATCGTAAATATTCTACATTTAATATGTCAGATATATACTGTAGGATATATATCGTACCTTTTGTTGATGGTGTGTCGTCGATCCTTTGTTATGTATCAATATCACGACGTTCTCAAACTGTCTGACATCGCTTAGTAAATCATGAACATTCATGTTCTCTGTAAGAATGATCCACCGTGAACAATGAAGAAACTTTAGGGAAGCATGAGCGGAGATCTACAATTATAATATGACCGAATATATGAATTTTGGACATTCCTCATCTTGCTGATCAGATTGAGACGATGGACAAGTTTATAAAACTGACATGTTGTAATTAACACTTCGAGGAGACCAGAAGTAATTGCTCTTAAAGCGATGAAAGTTTCAATCTTTAGGAGTATTTTTTTTAATTTTAAACAGTTGTAAATGACGCGGGTCATTTTATCTCCTTTATAAAATAATGTTTATCCCGCCGTCCCAAGCTCGTCATGTATATGGAAAACTGAACATGAGAAAACATATGCATTCGTATAAGGAGAAGAAACCCATTTCTTACCGCTTGAAGAATGCGTTTAGCACAGCTGGGGTCACAAATGATCAAGTTGTTCAGCATTGGGTCCACTCTGTCGGCTTGACAATCAGTGATGTCCCAAAGATCTATTTGGTCCCTATTTGTCCATATCACTAATTTGTGTAACCATTTGTTGTTGTCCGTAAGTTGGTACAGCAAGTTGTTCAGTATTTCTCCTGGATATGAGACAAAAGAGAAGGGAAACATTATATCTGCTGCCTTCACCCGCAGAAACACTGGTACAGAAATCGAGCACTTACGTACGAGCAAGTGCAATATGTGATATAATTCATATGATATCGCGACCAGTAAACCAATCTGAGAATCCACAGAATCAATCGTCAGCCAACCCTAATAAGCGAGAAATAAAATGAGTGATTTGTATGTAAGGGAACAGCGGTCAAAACTCAATTTACAGTTGCGTTAACTAGACAGAATATGTGGAAGCAAACAGAGTAAAATATAACCAGAGGGGTCGTTCTGGAACAGTAGAACATGAAAACACATGGAAGCCATGGAAGCCGATTACGTCATAAGTAGGTCGAGGTGACGAGGAGGAGGAGGTGGATGAGGAGGAGGAGGTGGATCGAAAAAGTTCCCAAAAGACGACGGAGGAGAGGCAGAGTTGAGAAATTGGTCAAATACACGAGCTGGTCTATTAAATTCGCCAGCTGGGTGCCACTAGAAGATATCGAGACTATCTAAGCTTGGCTACCCACACCCGAATCCAGTGGCATTCACACTGTAAATTGCTTCTTGTACCCTATTGCCTGCACCCTGCAGCTTGCACCCTGTAGTCTGCACCCTGCAGCCTGCAGCCTGCACCCTACAGCTTGCGGCCTGCACCATTGCTTTACAAATAATGAGAGAAAACTATCGTCAGCTTATATGAATACATAGCCTTTGTTGTGGCTATCATTTCCGCATCTAGTCTACTATTCAATGTTGATCTACAACTATTCCTATTGGGGTCTTTATTCGGAATCGATGTTTTCGGAGTCCTCACTGAGGGCGCATTTGGATGTACGCCTCTTTGAGAAACTACAGAGCTCGGAGCTAGGGAATGGGACAGTTGGGAGCTCGGAGCTCGGGGTTCGGAAGGAGCTCCGACCTCCCAACTGCCCCATTCCCTAGCTCCGAGTTCACTCCGATACCTGGGTATCCAACGACGAAAGTTTCATCTTCCCGTTCCAGAGATATGGAGATTTTAATGAATTTTGAAAAAAAATCGGGTTGGAAACGAAATTCCTAGACCTTACCCCTACAATTACAGATTCTACCTGTTTATCGAGTATATTTTAATGAAGTTGTCGGGAGAAAGTAGCCGTCTCAGCTCAGTAAGGGTTATAAAATCAGTCGTGCGTGACGAAGTGCGTAGTATATATACGCAGAAGTCCTCCGGCTATAGCGTCCCACATTTAGTCGATCTATTTCTGTCCAGGGCTACAACGTTCTATATTTAAACCGGGCTAATTAAAATTCTTCGATATAGCCGACCTAGAACTCCGCAGCGGGCTATAGGTATGTCGGCCGCAAATCCGGTTCGATCAACCAATCAGCACACACCACAATTCAAGGCGCGCAGTCTTAGCCAATCAACGCACAACCCAGCCGGGATCCCAGTCGAACTAGAACACCGCAAAAAACAACCTCGGGCTATAGACACGGTACAATGAACAGACATAGAACACCGCAAACACTTCGGGCTGTAGTGACGGACCGGTGAACAGGCCTACAACACTGCATCTCCGAGCTATAGGTAGAGCCCTATAAATATACGATGAACACCGCACCTCCAGGCTACAGGTATGGCTCTGTAAATATCCTTGAACACCGTAAAAAAACCTCGGGCTATAGACACGGCTCCATTAATAGACGTTGAGCACCGCACGACCTCGACCTTTTTATGACGTCACCTGGACCTACTTATGACGTCATCGGCTTCCATGGCTTCCATGTGTTCGAACTATCTTTTCATGTTCTAGTAAAATGGGGTTCACGGCTATGGAAGCCGATGACGTCATAAGTAGGTCAAGGTGACGTCATAAATAGGTCGAGGTCGTGCGGTGCTCATCGTCTATTTATGGAGCCGTGTGTATAGCCCGAGGTTTGTATGGTGTCCAAGGTTATTTACAGAGACATATCTATAGCCCTGAGGTCTGGTGTTCATCGTCTGATTATAGGGCTGTGCCCGGAGGGATGTTTGCGGTGGTCGTCTGTTCATCGAACCATGTCCATAGCCCGAGGACAGCTGTGGCGTTGTTTGACCCTATTATACTAGGCACTTCGTCACGCACGACTGGTTCTATGACCCTTAGGCGATAAACAGGTAGAATCTGTAATTGTACACTTAAAGCCCAGAAATTTCGTTTCCGACCCAATTTTTTTTCGATTTTTTATTTTTTTTTTCAAAATTCATTAAAATCTCCATATCTCTGGAACGGTAAGGGCTTCTGAGATGAAACTCACGATCGCAATGATGACGTCATAGTGACGTCAAAAGATGAATTAGACGGATTTGGAAAAGTCTCTATATCTCCTAGAACCGAAACTTAGACCGTTGGATAGCCCCGGACTACGCGCATTCCTCGATCGACGTGATTTCGTCATAGTATAAATCATTCATCATCATATAAATGAGACGGTCTCCGTATCCGCGAAAAATGAGAGTTTAGAATTCCGCAACATCGGATAGAGAAAAGAGAGTTTGAAACGGGTAAAAGGAACTCGAAGCTACAATCGTGTTATTAGCGAATGTCAAGGCTGTACACAAAATGTATTACCAGTGATCTACGTGTAATTAGTATACCGTTTACTGTATGTATGTACATAGCCCGAGGTATACCAGAAACGATCGATACTATCAGTGACCAGAATATATGTGGCTTACTGCGATGATGGAAGAGATCCACCAACAAGCTATTCGCAAAACTCTTGTGATTCTCATCCCGTAGGGGAGATTGGGACGTGAGGGACAAGTCATCTAACTGCTATGTTAAGTACAAGACATTACTATCAGTAGAAAGCAATCATCTCCTTACACCAATGAACGTAAAGTCGTTCGTAATGGCAATTTGAAAAAAACAACGCAAAAAGTGCACCGTTTGAACAAGGACGTTTTATTCCATCATAGTGTCACAACTTGTTAATTTAGAGATGAATGTATGATCATGTAACGCGAGACAAGTGAGTGAGTGAGTGAATAGGGTTTAACGTCGCTTTCAACATTTTTTCAGCTATATCACGACGGGGAAGGGAAGGGAGGGGAGGGGGAGGGACAGGGGCACCTACTTGTAACAGAGCAGATCTAATGCTGCCATTTTATTAACGCGAGACAATAGTCACATGTTCTATGTATTTAGCAATATGTATTAAATATAATACGAGAGTATCAATCTAATAACTTGACCTAATAACCGTTTTCTCAACTGAACGCTCGTGCCTCACGCTTCTTGAAAATCCACTCCATCTCCATTCTGTAGCTTTTTACACGTGTTCATCATTTCGCCCATGATGCGATCCTTATGGAAAGCCATCAGTGTCATAACTTCTGGTTTCCCACACGTGGTAATTCTACTTTCCACGCGTGGTAATTCTATTTTCCACGTATAGTAGTTCTATTTTCCAAGCGTGGAATATACAGCCAATGGTTTGACTAGTAATTACCACGTGTGGATATTTCGACCAATTATTCAACCTGGAAATACCACGCGTGGAAATTATTTACCACGCGTAGAAAATATCTACCAATGGTAGAACTGGGAATACCACGTGTGGATATTATTTGCCACGCGTGGTATTTATCATCCAATCATTGAATTCGGAAATACGACGCGTGGTAAATAATTTCCACACGTGGTATTCCCAGTTATCCGCGCGTCGAAATTGCATTTTACCCAGCCATTGAATTAAAGCTTCACAAAGAAAGGTCGCTCAAAAATATCAGAAATTAACAGTTTGGAGCGACTTTGCAGGCCTCCCAAACATGCTTTGTATTATCTGATCATGTGTAGGGTATTGTGCATGACTATAGCCATGGTGCTCCTTGACAGCATAAATTGCGTGAATCTGCTTTCTGTAACGATTGTTTTAATTGATAGAATTCAAAAACGGAATTACCACGCGTGGAAAAGAGAATTACCACGTGTAAAAGTACCAGCGAAATACCACGTGTGGAAATTATTTACCACGTGTCGTTTTTCCGAGTTCAATGATTGAATGATAAATACCACGCGTGGTAAATAATTTCCAGTTCTATCATAGGTGAGTGTTTTCCACACGTGGTAAATAATTTCCACGTGTGGTATTTCCTGGTTGAATAATTGGTCGAAATATCCACACGTGGTAATTATCAGTCAAACCATTGGTTGTATTTTCCACGTGTGAAAAATAGAATTACTACGTGTGGAAACCCAGAAGTTATGACACTGATGGCTTTCCATAGATCCTTCTCTCGGAGAACGTGTAGATTTGACACCATGCTAGCGGCTGCTTCTCGTAGCGACTCTCTCATTTGCGGGGTAAAGTTCTCCTCCGCCAAACCGATAACCTGACTCTGGGTGTATCCCTCGTTCATATACTTAAGTTTCTTCTCGTTGATAGAGGCACTATACGCTAGTCGTGTAGAAATACCGAACAGTTTCCTCCATATTTTACGCAATACCTTTTTAGGCAAAATCCGTCTCATTTATATGATGATGTCACTATGACGAAATCACGTCGATCGAGGCATGCGCGTTGTCCGGGACTATCCAACGGTGTAAGTTTCGGTTCCAGGATCCCTCCCGTTCTATATAGGGTGGTCATCCACAGTTTCGTAACAGTGGCCCCGGTCTAATTTCCTAATACGACAGACTGTGCGTGTTCTGCTACAACATAATTCTTCTTGCCTTCTTAATAGCTTATATCTATAATACCTTCCTGTTCAGCATTATTAACGCTGCAAATGAGCATATATAGATCGATCACTGGCTTTGTCCACACGGTCATCGGGACCATGAAGTAAATGTTGTCCTGCCTCAGTTATGCCCCTTGGGTGTGCTAAAAATCAGGTCTCATTTACGGAGAGAAAATCTGAAAAAGAGCAGGTTGACCCCCACTTTTTTCGCCTTTTTAAGTTGGTACCGGACATGGGAACATGAGAAAGAAGTTTAATTGAATTCACTCTTACATATTTTTCTGGAAATTGAGCCGAAGGGGTTTTCTATGAAAAATGATGCAAGCTTGGAGGGGAATGTTCGAGATTCAGTTTTCTACCACATACCAATACTGTGTTTTAAAATATAGTTTAGTCATGCTCTTTCAGAAAATATATACATATATGTGATTTGGGTTGAAGATTTTACGACAATTGGTGGCCGAAAAGCGGACACATGGTCTATTCCTTGCAGAATGGAAGAATATCTGGAGTACACCCTAGAGACTTTTCCAAAATCCGTCTAGTTCGTTTTGTGACGTCACTATGACGTCGTCATTGCGATCCAAAGACGCGTCTCTCCCCTGGGTATCCAACGACGTAAGTTTCACCTCAGTAGCCCTTCCCGTTCCACAGATATAGAGATTTTAATAAATTTAAAAAAAAAAGCTAGGCTTTACGCGTACAATTACAGATTTTACCTATTTATCGAGTAGTGTTAATGAGGTTTTCGGAGAAAAATAGCCGTCTTAGTTCAGTAAGATTCAAAGAACCAGGCGTAGTATAATAGGGTCAACCAACGCCACAGGTGTCCTCGGGCTATGGACACGGTTCGGTGAGCAGACGACCACCGCAAACACAGCCCTATAAACAGACGATGAAAACCGGACCTCCGGTCTATAGGTATGGCTCTATAAATAACCGTGGACACCGTAAAAACCTCGGGCTATAGACACGGCTCCATAAATAGACGATGAACACCGCACGACCTCGACTTATTTATGACGTCACCTCGACCTACTTATGACGTCATTGGCTTTCATGGCCACGAACCCCCATTTTACCTTCCACTTGGAACACTGAATTTGATAGCGTCCCTTTGCTGTTTCAGTCATAGAAATGTTTTGGGATAGATTGCTTTGGTGAGAATCGCAGAACCAAACAGGGACACTGCACACTGACCAAAAATGAACCATTTAAAGATGGATTTTTTTAAGTAAGCGAGCTAGATTCTCTGTGACAAAGACTATAAGACACGAATAATACATGAACTCGCATTAGTAAATTGTTCATTCGTCCGCTCGACACAGATTGAAGATACTGTTGGTTTGTCAGTCTACAAACTGGCTCATTCTCATACTAAGGTGTGCATTACAATGTATGAAACTTCTTGTTAAATCAACGAAAGAGGCGGAGATAAAAAGCCGTTCGAGAGCGATAATTAAGGGCGGTATTCTAGCAGGGTCGAAACCTCGTGCTTTACAAGTTTGAGTTCTGTGAATTCACGGTAGAGATGACCAAATATAACTCACCTGCTTGGTCATCAGAATGTAAGACCAGCTTTGACCATTGGAGTTCGTCTATCAATTCCACAAGGAAATTAGCCATGGAGTTTTTGTACTTCTTTGTTGAATTCATCGAACTGTTAATCCGTCTAGAACATTCTGAAATAAGTTGGTTCACATAGAGATTTTTGCGTCAAATCTGACAGCCGTCGTCTAAAAATAAATTCATGTTACCACTTGAAAAACTTGCGGGACCAAAATCCAAGATTCCAAGCTTCCAACGAAACAAAAAAGGTACGGGACACCTTAAACAGGGGCTTTTTATATAATTATCATTTGTGAATTTTGTCGAAATAACGAAACAAAGGTATCTAACCATATACATTATGAACACATTTCTCAACCCCTACATGTGTTGATGTGTATCATGTATATATCCAACAAAATGAGGTGGAAAATATACTTACCAAAGTTTGGAAATGCCTGAAAGCAGTGATATTGTAACATCGATATGAAGACGAAAACTACAATCATGTTGATAATTGATTCCTTTAACACCATATATCCTGCTCAACACACAACCGATTGATGAAGAAGAAATCCATCAACTGGATTGTGTCCCTCCGCTGAGCTTAGCTAAGACACTGGTAACCATGTAGCCAAGGGAGGAATGAAAACGTTTGGTGAACAACTTGTCGGGTTCTGTCTCTGATCGACCCATGCGCGTGAAAGTAGAATACAATCTGCATGCAACGTCTGTGCTAATCCATTGGGATGACCTGTATATGCATTAGAGTAAAGGTAAAAAAGTATTTGGAGCAATTAGTCAACATTGAAGTTGTTTCAATCTTCTCATTGTGCTTTTCTGGTCTCACAGGATTCTGGCATGCTAGGGCTGATAATGGACAATGGATATCCGCAACATATGCCGATAACTAAATCTTAGTGTTTAGAAACGGTCTTATCCCAACATTTGTGACAAGCATCGGGTTAGCATGCGGGTTATGACAGGAAACCTTGTTTGTCTTTGGTTTCATTAGAGTGAAATGCATTATATATATTTTATATATATTTACCCCTATGGGTCAAGCCAGAGAAAATGAGGGACTCATCCTCGGGATTATGCTATTACACTATGGTTGAAACAATCCGATAGTCATATAACGCAAAATAATGCAGGGGCCTATGATATCTATATACAACTAAAGTTTATCTTAAAACTAAATAATGCTAATAGCAGTGAAGCTAATGTATGTTGACTTAGCTGTTATATTCATTGCTGATTGTTTGAACTGTGTCCTGATAATGTAGACTATGGCACGACATGGATTTGGCATCAATCTGATATAACGGTGGTCAATATCTAAATACAAATATGAGTGAAAGACATCAAGCATTAGCGACAATATATATGCAACGGCAACAATGGTCATGTCAATAGCGCAGGCTCCATTTTAATGGCTCACACCAGTACAATATCGTGAGAAAACTTATTAACGAGGAAATTTGAAGGATCATTTCGCAGTAGCACCATAAATCAGTACGTCTGGCCTGGGGAGAATACTACTGAAGCATAGATAGGAAATGGGTGGAAATTATTTTTTCGTCCACGAAATTATCTCCGACCCGGAGATACTTATTTCCGACCCGGAGAAAATTAACTCCGACCTCGAGATACATCTCCGAACCAGAGGAAATTATCTCCGACCCGGAGATACATCTCCGACCCGGAGAAACTTATCTCCGACCCGGAGATATATATCCGACCCGGAGAAACTTATCTCCGACCCCGAGATACATCTCCGACGCGGAGAATATTATCTCCGACCCGGAGATACATCTCCGACCCGAAGAAAATTGGTCGGAGATAATGTTCCCCGGGTCGGAGATGTATCTCAGGGTCGAAGATAATTTTCTCCGGGTTGGAGATGTATCTCGGGGTCGGAGATAATTTTTTCTGGGTCGGAGATGTATCTCGGGGTCGGAGATAATTTTCTCTGGGTCGGAGATGTATCTCGGGGTCGGAGATAATTTTCTCCGGGTCGGAGATAATTTCGTGGACGAAAAAATCATTTTCACCCGTGTCCCATCGATCCTTCCGTAGAATACTGATAACCAAATCGTACCGTAATGTTAGCCCTTTTATCGGCACTTAATTGCTGTGTCTTTTGAATAGCCCAGATCAATAATTTTCTATCAACATACATTGTACCTTGAAAGTGGGCTTTCTATTCAGGTAACATCCTTTGCCCGAGCTGGCAATATAGATAAAAGAACCGGGCGTACACAGTGAACACGCGGACTTTGCCAAAATAACAATGACTGCATGATCTTCGCATGCTGAAAACAATGGCCAAATCCCATCATAGTTCAAGTTAATCCCTGGCCAATGCTGTCTTGTGCCGGTGTCGGCGACACTGGTGCACAGCATGTGGGAAACCGTGATCTTGGGGTTGTTCTGTTGACCTCTCCGCTATGTTTAAAACATGGAGCGAATTTTTCAGCTGTATGATAACTGGTATATTTTCGATCTGTTGTTGCCAGAGTTATCAAAAATGTAAGCTTGTTGGTCTTTTCTTGGAATGGTGGGAATATTTTATCCATATTATCATCTTTACACCAGTTATAAATAGTTGGAAAAACCCGCTCCGTGTTATAAACATAGGGGAGAGATTAAAAAAAACCCTTGAAGATCACGGTGGCCATATATGCTGTGCACCAGTGTCGTCAACACCTGGGCAAGACAGAATTGTCCAGAGATTAACTTGAACTATAGTGGGAATTGGCCATTGAACTGTGTCACATGTGGGCGAGTTCAGTTAACTTTTTGGTCTCCTGCAGTTGAATAGTTCTTCGGTCCTTGCTGCATGTGGTGTTCAGCCATTGTAATTTTGGCGAAGTCTGCGTGTGTTCGTAGCGCCTTTACAAGTGCCGGAAAAGGGGCCACCATTATGGTACGATCGGGCTATCAGTATTCAACCCAGCCCAGGCGTACCGATTTATGTAGTCTGATCTTTCTCTGATCCCTGACCATGCGACGACAGATAGAATATTATAGATTATCTTTGGCTGAGATCAGAGAATTATCACCCCAAAAGACTACAAATGGCAAAAACGAGGCCGTATGGCAAGACGTTTTACTTTTTATTCAATATTCATCAATTATTTGCTGATATCATGAAATGATTTGACGATATCAGTAACTATTTGCTGATATGGGATTTGCTGATATCAGCAAATAGTTAATGATATCGTCAAATCATTTCATGATATCACTGAGGATTTGGTGATAGCAATAGACTATTTGCCGATCAGTTTACTGCATTACACAAGCACCCACATCATTTTACATGTTCGAAGATCAACAAAAGTCATATGGATTCATTGAGGCTTGGTCAGTTCTATCTTTATCGTAACATCTTTGCCCCGTATATTTACGGGTAAGTAAGAAGGCCATGGGACTGTCAGGAGAGATTTATTTATGGTTGTACGTGTGGGCATGCATTATCTCCTGCCCCAATAGCCAACCAGTGATGGAGTACGACAATCGGTTCTGCCATTTTTATATCCACTCTATGGCCGGCTGGCCGGCTTTATCGAAATCATTACAATTCCCCTCCCGTCTCAACCCTTTTTACTCAAATGATGACGTGTATACATGTCAATAACTCAGATGGAAAAGTGTATCTCCTCTACTGTATATATATTCCCGTACCCTTATGCCCCGTGGGGCTCCCGGGGACTGACCTGGGATGTCGTTGTGCTCACTCCAGGTCATAGTATGAATAGGCCTCAACTCCTTAGAGAGCTTGCCGTAAGAGGCGACTAACTGGGGGTACCAATGGAGTTCCCGTGTGTTGAAAGGAATATGACCCTACCCGTTTGGTTTCCGGGTGTGTAAAGGAATAGGAACCAAACGTCGTGATATGGCTGAAATAATGTTGAAAGCGACGATAATCATATTCATTCACTCACTCACTCGCCCTATTCATGTGTTTTATTATTAGTATAGGTTGGCGTCTTGATAGCGGCGGCAATTAAGCATATCCCTTACATCACACAAACCACTGTAGTGTTTTTTTATTGATTTATTTTTATTGTCGGATTCTTTGAGTAGTAAATATTACACGTCATTCGTCGGTGGATGGCTTTACCAGTAGGCATGAATTAATTCATCAAACAAGAGGACGGGAAGGGAGCAGGCATTAATTTTTGGGCTTATTTTCACATTCCGACATATTTAAATATGTATTCAAATGATTTGCTGATATCAGCAAATCAATCGATTTGCTGATATCTGCAAATGATTTGCTGATATCAAATCATTTGGTGATATCATTAAATCATTAGCAGATATCAGCAAATCGGTCGATTTGCTGATATCAGCGAATCAATTGATGCATCAAATCATTTGAAGATATCAGAAAATAAAAAGTAAAACGGCTTGCCATAAGGCCGCACTGGTATCCTTGTCCCGGTGAAAAATTCTATAAAAATCATCCAGCCGTTCTATCGCGCTTACCTCACACCAATGGAGTACTAAGTAATTTCCCTACACGATCAGACCCCGTTTCACAAGTTATTTCGTTTTCTAAACTAATACGGCCGCTTTTCTTTCATTTCAAAATCTTGCTCTGACTGGCCTAGTTCCACGCCAACAGAATAGTAATTTCATCCGGTTCAGATATAATGTCGTTTGGGGTTAAATTATGACGTGACACATGTCCACGTGGTCTCTAAACTGTGAAGTGTGCTAAGATAAAGCGGAGATGTCAAGGGATAGTTTGACCCCAAACTTCATAATATCGGGTTCTGGTGAGATTTGTATAATGTCTTTGAGTGTCATCATCCTGGCCCCATTTGAGCAGCCCCTATTGCATCCAACGACTCTTTAGCAATCGCCGTCAAAGGGTTTGTTTTGTCAGTTTGATCATGAAAAACGTGACATTGGTCACCATCTCCACGGTCCATTGCGTGTTGAGACGTTGCTTCGGGGCCCACACAGCCAGAAAAAAGGTGACAACTATCACCCCGAAAAGGTGATGAGTTAGAGCCATCACCCTTTTTTATGATCACCTTTAAAAATGATGACCATCACCTCTGAAGTGTGATGAGCAATGATTGTAAATTCAGGTCATCACCTTTTAAGGGTGATGAGAGAACATCATCACCCTTAAAAGGTGATGGTCGTCACCATTTAAAGGTGATGACTCTTACTCATCACCTTCTACAGTGATGACTAGGGCTGATCACCATTAAAAGGTGATGGACCATCACCTTTTTTTGGCCGTGCACTCCAACGGTATTTCTACTTCCGTCTACCGCTTTTATTGTTGGGTCATGGATGAAATGACGAAGGAAGACAGCAATTTTACTGTACATTTTTATCACGCACGAGAAAACTTCAGTTTGAACTTTCATCTTTTTGGGGCTTTTAGTAAAAGGTGAGTATACAGAAAAGCACAGCATTATCCTGATATTTTGGGCTTTTTCTACAAACCAGGATGCAAGCTATCAGTATTCTCCCCAGCCAGATGTACCGATATATGTAGTCCGATCTGCCTCTGATCCCTGGCCACGCGACAAAAGATAGTATATTACAGATGATTGTCTTTGGCTGAGATTAGAGAATTATCACCTCAAATGACGAAAACCACGAGGTGAAAAATTCTATAAAAATAATCCAGCCGTTCTATTGCGCTTACCCTATGATGGCCGAGAAGGGACATCGCTGTATTGTGTTAATGAATCTGGACCGACACACGAAGGCAGGATGCGAAGTCAGGATGCGAAAGACGAAGGCAGGATGCGAAGCGCGAAGTCAGGATGCGAAATCAAAACATGAAGCGCGAAGTTAGGATGCGAAGTCGCGAAGGCAGGATGCGAAGTGGCGAAGCCAGGATGCGAAGCGCGAAGACAGGATGCGAAATCAAAACAAAGCATTGCAAAGACTGGAAGCGAAGCGCGAAATCAGGATGCGAAGGCAGGATGCGAAGCGCGAAGTCAGGATGCGAAGTCGCGAAGGCAGGATGCGAAGTGGCGAAGCCAAGATGCGAAGCGCGAAGTCAGGATGCGAAGTCGCGAAGGCAGGATGCCTTCGCGACTTCGCATCCTGACTTCGCGCTTCGCATCCTGCCTTCGCATCCTGACTTCATATCATCCATGTTGCCACATGAACAGGTACAATAAAAGCGTACCTGAGATACAACACATATCACGAATCGTTAGATTCTTGGTGTGTGCTTTAGAATAGGTTAACCAGAAGACTATTCTGTGAAGTCATGTGACGCAGTCAGTATGTCGGCACCTCTTCCCACTTCCCTTATATGTGTTGTAATTTGCAATGCTTTGTTTCGATTTCGCATCCTGACTTCGCGCTTCGCATCCTGGCTTCGCCACTTCGCATCCTGCCTTCGCGACTTCGCATCCTGACTTCGCGCTTCATGTTTTGATTTCGCATCCTGCCTTCGTCCTTCGCATCCTGACTTCGCATCCTGCCTTCGTGTGATTCATAACACAATACAGCGATGTCCCTTCTCGGCCATCATACTTACCCCACACCAATGTATTACTAAGTAATTTCCCTACACGATCAGACCCCTTTTCACAAGTTATGTCGTTTTCTAAACTAATTGGGTCGCTTTTCTTTCACTTTTTGAAAATCTTACTCTGGCTGGTCTACTTCCGACAGAATATAAATCTCACCCGGTCCCGATATCATGACGTTTGGGGTTAAATTATCACGTGGCACATGTCTCTAGGCCTACACTATGGAGTGTGCTAAGATAAAGCGGAGATGTATGATGGCCGAGAAGGGACATCGCTGTATTGTGTTATGAATCGGGGCCGACACACGAAGGCAGGATGCGAAGTCGCGAAGGCAGGATGCGAAGTGGCGAAGCCAGGATGCGAAGAACGAAGGCAGGATGCGAAGCGCGAAGTCAGGATGCGAAGGCAGGATGCGAAGTGCGAAGCCACGATGCGAAGCGCGAAGTCAGAATGCGAAGTCAGGATGCGAAGCGCGAAGTCAGGATGCGAAGTCGCGAAGGCAGGATGCGAAGTCGCGAGGCCAGGATGCGAAGCGCGAAGTCAGGATGCGAAATCAAAACATGCAGCGCGAAGTCAGGATGCGAAATCAAAACAATGCGAAGCGCGAAGCCAGGATGCGAAGCGGCGAAGCCAGGATGCGAAGTGGCGAAGCCAGAATGCGAAGCGCGAAGTCAGGATGCGAAATCAAAACAATGCAGAGCGCGAAGTCAGGATGCGAAATCAAAACATCAGCATTGCGCATGATCCAATCAAAACGAGGCCGGTTTGTAGCCCTGATTCCTAATATGCATTGTAGGGGCAATTGAAGATTATTGCTGGTTGTTGTTATCACAGCAACGGAGGAAGTAAAATTATTCTGATGTGTACCTTTGCTTTACATTACTGATGTTTTATAGAAATTCACAAATGGTATTTGAATATATTTTCAGATCTGGTGTTTCGGGAATGATTAAAACCGACCCGAATAATTGATAATTAATACTGAAGCGCTCAAAGCTTGCTTAAGACTCCAAGTCAGCCTGGTGACTGTTCAGGTTGACATTTTTATTCCAATCTTACAAAATTTCCAGTTAGCCTGGTGTGTGAATGGGCCAGACCATCTAAAAACAATTGAGAATTATTGCTTACCAGATAAATTGCTAAGCAGATCAAAGTGGCAGTATTATTAACATTATATTATGCTAACCGACGAAGTGCTTAGTCGCGTACATTTCAGGTTGAACAGATCATCCCAAGGCTGGTTAAAATTAACTTCCTGTTAAGCATGATGTTAAAAATGATGTTAAAAATAAAATCCCAAAACATTGTCTCGTTTTTGTGGATTTTTGTTATTCTATCAAGGGATGATGTCCTGGAACTCACAACCAGCAATAAAATATCCTGAAAACGGGAACCCAGTTACTCTTATTCAAACATAAATGGGTCAATTCCTATGGCATCGGGCTATCTCCCACGTGGTATTTTTAGTGTGACAGTTTGGTGGCGGAAAATGACACTTGGACTAAATAACATGATATAGCCTACGAACACCCTCCACGTAAATTTTTGTCAAATTCTTATTATTAAATTTGTTAATTAGGGTATGTTGTGATTCCATAATGAGGCTGAGCGATCCATGTCGATGATCATGATTTTGCAGACCCGATAGGCCTACACCTCGAGGGATGACGATAAATTTTGGGTGGCCCTGAAAAGGCCCGTTGCGAGAGCGACATGCGTTTTTAGCGGGATTGAGACCGTTTCCGAGAACCGTTATGATACCATGCGGTATTATCACTCAGTGATAGATGGTTTTGAATTTCGAATAATATTTGAACAAATATATATTAATTTGTGTATTTTCAATTCTGGTTTATAACTGTGCAAGTTTTAACTGCACACCCAAAGCCTGTTTTATCGAACTATTTGATTTGGCTGTTTCTGTGGTGGATACTGACGGGGAATTCTGGAAATGAATTAGAACACGGCCGATTTGTACCATACAGAATAGACAAGAATATCTCTTTATTTATGCTTATATTTCAAAGGGTTGATGTAAACAGAGAAACAATAAATTGACAATGTTTGGCGGCCTCGGCCTTGACAATCTCGACTTCGGACTCCAAACTATATGCATCGTCGGATGAATGATGTAACTAGTTTATTGAACAGAAAAATCGTTTGGCTTGTATCTGGGTCTAGTTTCAATAAATTTTAGTGTACATTTATTGAGATATCTACTTCTAAGTCGCTTGACTTCGGTCTCGGAGCGTCGATTCCAAAGATGAGGAGGAAAAAAAGAATAAAAATAAAAAATACGGGGCGGCCGAATATTTCGGGACGGGCGGTGATGCTAAACAGGAAACTTTTTTAACCTGGAAACTTCGTGCTTCGCATCCTGACCTCGCGCTTCGCTGTTTTGATTTCGCATCCTGACATCGCGCTTCGCTGTTTTGATTTCGCATCCTGACTTCGCGCTCCGCATTGTTTTGATTTCGCATCCTGACTTCGCGCTTCGCATCCTGACTTCGCATCCTGCCTTCACGCTTCACATCCTGACTTCGCATCCTGACCTCGCGCTCCGCTTCCAGTCTTTGTATTGTATTGTTTTGATTTCGCATCCTGACTTCGCGCTTCGCATCCTGGCTTCGCCACTTCGCATCCTGGCTTCGCCACTTCGCATCCTGGCTTCGCGCTTCGCATTGTTTTGATTTCGCATCCTGACTTCGCGCTGCATGTTTTGATTTCGCATCCTGACTTCGCGCTTCGCATCCTGGCCTCGCGACTTCGCATCCTGCCTTCGCGACTTCGCATCCTGACTTCGCGCTTCGCATCCTGACTTCGCATCCTGACTTCGCATCCTGACTTCGCGCGTCGCATCGTGGCTTCGCACTTCGCATCCTGCCTTCGCATCCTGACTTCGCGCTTCGCATCCTGCCTTCGTTCTTCGCATCCTGGCTTCGCCACTTCGCATCCTGCCTTCGCGACTTCGCATCCTGCCTTCGTGTATCGGTCCCGATTCATAACACAATACAGCGATGTCCCTTCTCGGCCTTCATAGAGATGTCACGGGATAATTTGACCCAAACGTTATGGTATCGGGTTTTGGTGAGATTGTATTCTGTCTTTGAGTGTGATAATCCTGGTCCCATCAGCCCTGATTGCATTAAACGACTCTTTAGCAATCAAAGGATTTCGTTTGTCAGTTTGGTCATGAAAAACGCGACATTGATCGCCACCTCCACGGTCCATTGCGTGTTGAGACGCATCCTTGCTAAAAGCAGGGGTATCTCTATCCTAGATATAGCCCCTGGTACGCTTGGGCAATGTATCGGGATCAACGACACACAGCGCCATCCTGCACATATTGACCAATCAGATCACTTATGCACCGCGACCATGGCGACCGTGACAACAGATTCGAAAACACCATAGCTTGTGCGATACCCAGTGGCAGAAGAACATGCACCTTTTCAACAACCATGAACATATACGGAAATATAGTTTAAAACAAAATCTATTTGAAGAGAAAATAAACCCATTCGTCTACCATTAAACATCCAACAAGCCAGGCAAATGTAGAAAACACCGAAGCTTTAAAGGCGGTCCGCGATGTCAGTGTTTCCGACCTCACCTTCTCACTGAAGGACTTGAATTGGGTTGAAACGCACGGATTTCTATCAAGTTTCACTGGTCTATCCATTAATATTTTATTGTTATGCGTGCTTGGATTAAATATTTTACATTCGGTATCAGCGAATAGTTTAGCAGCGAAAGTAAAACCCAAACGTATTTTACCATCAGCGCAGTTTTTCTAGGTCACGTAACTGGGGTGTGGGCGGAACGCGGTTTGCTATGCAAGTTGGTCAAGGATTCGCCTTTGGTTCACAAATAGAAACCTTGAGGTGGTGAAGATGGTTGAGACGTTGCTTCGGGGTTCACGCTACGGTGTCGATCTGGACCAAACTCTCTACAGCGACGCACGTTGGGTGATGGTCACGGGTTGGTCGAAGACGCGGATGTTGGCACAACGACAGTAATATCGCAGTTGATCTATCTATTAAAAACGGCAACAAAATGTAGATTGATTCGAAAGGCAGTGACTTTATCGTTAAATATCGCCTCTGGGTACCCAGATCCAGATACGAAAGTCCTCCCTCGGAAACAATTGTCCCCGTATCAGCAGAAACCAGGGTCCTGATATCGTTGGTGTCCGGGTCACTGAAATCTAGACAGGAATGTCCCTTCTCATATATATAGGGCCCCGGACCATGGCATCTGGCGGATTATGGGCGCTTCCACAGCTATGGAGGTCCTCAGAGTCCGGCATTCCAGAGAGTCCGGTTGACCTATATATGAAACTAAAGGAATAGTAAAGTCTAGAAATTCTGAACAGAGGTTCGGCCAGCAAATCGGTGGTGCATTGGGCAAAGGCATAGACGGTGGACAGTACAGCAGAAAGTAAGATTGTGGGTTCGGTCCTAGTCGGGGTCAGTTGAAACTGTTTGATTTTCTGCATTTCTCATGTACGTCTTGTAAAGATATACCGTCGCATCTTTGTTAAATATATATATATTTTTTTAGAAAAAAAATCATTTTATGTATTTAAGTCAATATACATCTTTACGGTGGTCCATATACGACATGCTATTAATCTTAGTTTTGTATATATCTTTTTCAGTTGGGTTGTGGGGGGGGGGGGGTCTTTCACTCCTCCTAAGTTTTCCAGCCAGGTGCAAACGTTTTCACCGGGGTGAAAAGGTTTTCACCTGGGCGCAAACGTTATCACTCTGGTGGAAACCTGTTTTAACCCAGGTGAAATCCTGTTTTCACCCAAGTGGAAATCTTCTCACCCCGCTGAAAACGTTTCCACCCAGATGAAAACCTTTTTCACCCAGGTGACTGGAAAGTTTTAATCCGGGTGAAAACTAAACCAAAAGAAGCAAACCTAGAACTAAAAAAAATAATACAAAACTGGAAAAATAGCATGTCGTATATATGGGGCGCCGTATATCTTCAATATGTCGTAGGACAACGTATACAATTACTATGAATCCTTCTTTCCGCGCTGGGTTAATTTTCGCACGCATATGATTTTGTGAATGTTGCGAAATCAGAAAGAAACACGAGATATTGAGATATATAATGAAAATGTATATCACGTTTCTGATATCAGTAAATATTGAGGAAATTCTGATGTCGGAGATCTCTATTACTGTTATAATTAATGTTACTCTAAAATGACCACGCTTGTCCACTGGTACTACTTACGACTTCTCGCATAGTCAGGGCGAAATTAGAATATTTTACGATATGACACTATCCGAAGTGTCCCCTATCTCCACTCGTGCCGTGAACTGGGTTTAGTAGCGAATCAAATGGCCTTCGAAGTCCTCGGCCAAATCGTATATGCCATAATATTTAAATTCCAGCCAACATCCATTACTCACAACCCCAACCCCAAACAAATCTCCCCAAGACAAAACACAACCCCAATCAAATCTCCCAAGAAAACCATGCATGTATTCCCAATGAAACATGTATTCCAGAAGCTCTACTAACACCGGTAAATATCACAACGAGCCAAGGACCAGGGTCCACCATCCCTAAAAAGCTATACATTTACTTGTTAGGACCTTTTTTTTCAGCAAAACTAATTCCCTGTAGAAAACACTAAGTTACCTCTGAATTCCGATTATAGATAGTGGACCCCAGCCCTCGGCTCACGTGAACAATGCCCACTAGGGGATTAGTCCCCCTTGAGCCAAGAATTGGTTTCCCAAATCTCACAAATTTACATTAATATATATTAATATCAATTCAGACCATTCACAGCAATATTAAAAGATACCAGTTATGGTTTGGTGCACGAACGTTTGTTCTATCCCCCAAATATAACATCGCAACATTGTATCCATGTGGCTTCTCAGTAATGACGCGCTGAATGGATAGACATCTGACCCAGCCGAACCCCTATTAGTCCGGGAGCCAAACCCCAGTTTGAGCCTTGACGTGGAAATGGAGTCCACCTAACGTTTTTTGATTGATTATATATCTCCTGTGTGTGCAGATTCAGAATCCGAATGATGCCAGCCTGGCAACCTTGGGGAAATCAAAATATCCAAGATGGCCGCCAGCACATTCAACATGACCACTGTATATCGCTTAGATTGATCGCTATATGGAATTGAGCTATATATTTTTGGTCTACGAGTGCTCAACAAATGGTGTACAGATTTATTAGTACTTCATACCACTTATAATACTACCTCCAGCTTATTCCAACAGTAGTGGTGTGGAACTGCCGTCATTCTGCGCATGCGCAGTAGAAAAAGGGTATATTAATGAACGTTTTGAGACAGAGACGGACCCATATTTGGCGTACTGGGCTATGGTAGGTGTCATCGTGAAGCTCTCGTGGATGAGCGTCCGACTGGGCTAATGTGTCGTGCGTTTTCAACATTCTGAGCATGCGCAGACAGGGAATGCTGGGAAAATGGGCACTGGGAGGAACGTTTTGGGGTCGAGGTGGACCAATAGTGGTCCAATTGGGCCGTATTAGTTATCAGTTTGAAGCATTCGTGGGGACGCATTCAATTGGATGGGTTGTAAGGTGGAACTGACGTCATTCTGCGCATGCGCAGAAAAAAAAGGTTATTTGAGTAGACGTTTTGGGGTCGCGACGGCCCAATAGTGGAGCGATTGGGCCATAAGAGGTGTCATCGTGAAGCTCTCCTAGGGAACCATCCGACCGGGTTACTGTGTCGTCCGGTTTCAACATTCTGCGCATGCGTATTCTGGCCATGGTATAGAAAGCAGGCATTTTTGGGTTCGTGGGTGGTCTGTTGTGTGATTGTGGGACCATCCCTAGTCTTAATAGGCCGTGTAGGGTGTCAGCTTGAAGCTCTAGTGGTGTAGACTCGAGGGATGTGCACGTCATTGATGACGTTATCAGTAAGAGTGGTAGCGGCCATTCTGGTGGGTGTGAAGGTAGGTGTTTGGGATGGAGAAGGACCATCCGTGGCCCAAATGGCCAGTAACGCGTGCCCAACGCCCGGTGGTGGTAATGTCTGTACACGTGTCCCTCATCAGTTCGGGATGACGAATGGTATGGTTTTTGTTGGAGGTCATGGCGGAGCGTCCATTGTGAGTGCTTGTGTGTGTATACTGTGTGTGAACAATGAGCTTAGTTACCCGTCTCTTTTTTGGAAGACATGGAGGCTTTGAAAAGAGCCGTTCTTTTCTGTCGCTGTAAGACAGATCTGTCATTGCCACAGCATCAGGGTCAATAGGGCAAAGACCATTGTGAGGACAACGAGCCGTCGCTGGTTCCAGCGTGAGCGCTCATGGTCCATAGCCCGGGAATCAAGAATGGCTGTCATAGTCCAGTAGTAGAGGGTGATAGCACATCTCTCCATCGAGCCGACCCTGTCGAGGACCGCTTCTGTGAGCTCTTCCGGGATCTGGCATCGCCCCTCGTTGTCGTCGCCATCTCCAAACATGGACCGAACCACTGCTTGGTAACCCGTGAGTGAATTAACCACGATCGCATGCTGTAAAATGCTAGTCACATAGCAACGGGTCCCCGTCGTGGCTCTGCAAGAGTCCAGAGGGACGTGCTTTATAGACCATGTCACACATGCACAGGTCGGGAATTGGGCTCTTGGGTGAACTTAACGCTCTAGCATAATGCATTGACGCCATGATGTAGACAGATGAGAGAACAACAACAACAAGGATGACCGATCAATCATGTTATTATCCCCACCACCACATCATACCCACGCTGGGGGAGCCGCGTTGGGTATGTTTACAATTCTCGTAAGCTCTTGTCCAATCAGAAGCGGTCGTTTGAGAAAGTTCAATTTTGGGTCAGGGTCGCTCTTGGCCTGAGCGTCTTTGAGCAGTCCAGGATACCGTTGAGGCAGCACGTTTTGAAACAGTTGTTTGCGCATTCTGCTTATTTTCTAGGGCCTTGGTGGGTAGTAACCCCATATCCTCTTTTAAATGACGTTTTATGCTAGAGCGTTAAGGTCACCCAAGAGCTTGGTCTTCATGATGGACCTGTGCGTGGGATCGCCTTTCATTTCAAGCGGCATCAGGCTATACCGTTCATAGATGGCCATGGCTATTTTCCTGATGTTAGGGCGCATTTGGCTGTACGCATGAATGGTTTGAGAGCTTGGAGGTTTCGGAGCTGTTGGAGCTCGGAGCTCTTGCGTTAATACGGGCGTTTGGCACGCCTCAATCTCGGACCTCTTGGAGCTCGGAGTTCTTGGAGCTCGGAGAGTCTGAGCTCGGAGTTCTTGGAGCTCGGAGCTCGAAAGTGACGCCATCATGCGCACACATCTGTGATGCACTCGCACCCTGGTAGACTCTATGGTCTACGGACATTGGGAAATATGTCGTATATGTCAGCATTTTGAAAGTCACGGGTGATTGCGGTAACCAATAAATTCAACGCTTTATATTTCAGAGAGACGGGCATATTTTAACCCTATCTGGCCTGGGCGATTTGGGGTGTACCAGAGCCTGGAGGGGGCGGAAGTGCCCCCCCCCCCCTATATATTTTCGTTATCGCTAAGGCTAGGGGGCTACAATTTACCCCACTATATCATTGGGTCAAGCTCTACGAGAAAATGTAAATAAAAATCCATGGCCGCCTTGATGACGTCACTGTGACGTCATTTTCAAAAGGAGCATTTTTGGACCATTTTTTGGTGAGAAATTTCGGATTGTTTATTTTTGCTTCTTCTTCTCAAAAGCTGCATGATAAATTAGTAAATAATAATCTGATATGAACTAAAATAGATTTTATCCACTTTTCCATACAGAAAAGGAAAGATTTTGAAGAAATATGATGAAAACATCACTTTTCTGGTACCCCACATGGCCGCCATTTTGAATTTACCCATGATCCCCTGCTCGGGGGGTCATGCAAATAGGCTAAGAATGACCCCAATATGATGATCTAAAAGTCAAGAAGTTTCAGCTCTCAGTTTTTTGTCGTTCCGTAGATAGGAGCAAAAAACCAACGGGGGAGGAAAGTGCCTCCCCCCCCACAGGCGCCAGGTAGGGTTAAAGGGTCAACGCCAGCCATCTTGAATAATTTTTCCTGTTATTCTTGTTTGTTTTCGCCAAATTGTTGTGTGACGTATGCACTTATTGAATTTATCCCAAATTTATAGTCAAATATATCACAATCAGTGATCGAGATCATCCATGCGACAATTCAGCATGACATAATAACCAGGAAATGCCTCATGGCGGCCATCTTGGATATTTCGATTTCCCCAAGGATGCCAAGGTGGCATCATCCGGTTTCGTGATCAGCGCATCGAAAAGATACAGAAACCATCAAAAAACATTAGGTGGTCTGTATTTCCAGGTTTTTCGACCGGCTCCCGGACTATATGGGGATAATCTACTGAAGTCTGCATTTACACATTGCCCCTAGGCAAATCGCCAGATCATGAACACCGCTCAACAGTTATAAATTCAGCCACTCTGGCTCTCAACTTCACCCAACTGGGTGTCTTCTAGACGAAAGGGAAGAGGGGGGGAAGGGGGGGGGTGAGATTCAGGAAGGTGGGAGAGGAGAGGAGAGGAGGAGAGGGGGTAGGGGTAAAGTAAACATCCGTTCTAACCACGTTGCAGATGGTTTAACAAATACTCAAGAATTTGCTCAAAACTGATATTTGTTCAACAAGTCACTCATAAAAAAGGATGTAGTTACACCCTAAATAACATGTCCTGTCACAAGACATGTACAGCACCGCCATGCTCGGCGCCCGGTCGATATATATATAACAGGCACAGCACCGCTATGCTTTTCCTCGACCACCGGTCGATATATATTACTGTCACCGACAGAAATTCAAAGCAACCACCGATTGCCAACACATTCAACGTAGCCACCGGCTACCAAAAAGGAGGTAACACACCTCAAAACATGCACATAAAGTAAATGATCTCACCAACGATATACAGTACGGTCTGCAGCGTCCAAAATCTGGCAGAAGATGACGTCACGAGGTTACGCGCGGGGACACTTGGGATATCGACAAGTACGAAGCCGGGAAAAGTCAGCAAGAGAAACGTTACATACGTCGAGCTGCTCAAAGGAATTATCAGGTAACAGTATGCTAACAAAATTCCGTTGTTTTGATCATTGAAAGTGAATATATTTATTATGAGTTTTATCTTTGATTGTTTGAGCGAGATACTATTCTTTTCTGGTATAACCCATTTACATAGAAATGCGAAAAGTGAGTCCTTGTGACCCGCAATTAATATATTTTGTAGACTTCATATATGGCTACATTACCGGTAGTTCAACCTCGCAAACTAATGGTGTATTCGTGACAAACACCGGGTATATTTGCGTATTCCATCCAAGATTGAATGACGGTGGTCCAAAGGGGACATCGATAATTTTTTTTTTACATTTTTTTATTACATTTTCTGCATTTATTGGGGATGTTCTTGATTTTCGCCTATTTTCTACAAACAGATTTTAGTTTATCACATGTTTTCTTTGCATTTTTGTCATTTCTATTCACGTCGTCATAAATGACTTGATCGTTTTTTTTTCCAACGAAAACCAAACAAAACTCTTGGAAACGTTTAAACCGCAGAGTAAACCTTTAAACCGTCGAGTTTGCTGACTGTCCGAGGATACGTGTTTGTTTTTATTTATATAATGTTCTCATCGCTTACATTCATATCAATATTCACCAGCTTCTTTAACTTATATTCGTATGTGTACTCGAATTGTTTACTACAGGGATAGAACAAGCCCTCTGGGGTTTTATTTCCGCCAACGGCCTTTTACAACTATAAATTGTACAGTTAATATATCTTGGGGAATAAATGAATGAATGAATGAGTAAACCTTTAAACCCCGGAGTAACCTTTACACTGCGGTTGCTAGCTTTACTTCGCGGTTTAAAGGTTTCCGCCGTTATTAAGAATGCGAGAAATGTGAAGAAATTCTGTTTTAACCTTATCTGGCCTGGGATGTTTAGGACCTGTGCAGGCCGGGGGGGGATATATAAGCACGAGGAAAAGCCCTTAGGTGTGATGCAGTGTAACCTGGCTATTTCTTAGCATAAATTTCAAGATTTTCTGTTAAAATTATCTTGTTTTTTTCATTTCATTATGGTCCTCACTCACCTCCTGGGTAGGAGGGAGAGACAGAGAGAGGGGTGGAGGGGCTTAGGGCGTTATTGACCTACTTACAACCGGTGACGTCAACAGGTCACTTTCGGCTGACCTTTGTGAGGTCACTCCCGGTTCCGGACACGTGATCGGAAGTGCACAATAGTGGAAATGCGCACAATAGCGGAAATCATGCGCAGGGTTAAAGGTCACTTTATGTTACATGACCTGAACCGGAATTGACTTCACAAAGGTCAGACGGAAATGATCTGTTGGCGCCACCTGTCGGAAGTAGGTCAATAACGCCGTAAATCCCCTTTCTATACTACTCTCTGGTAAACATGTTCACGTGTAAACTGGATGAAAAATCGGAAGTAGTAATCTAGGCGGACACTGGGCTCCAGGTTAGGACTTTCGTCTCCTGGAAGCCAGTGTCCCAGGACATCCAAATCCAGACCTGAATGCCCGACGGACAATTAAATCCAGATCTTAGTGTCTTGGGACACTTACGTCTAGACGCGAGTGTCCCCCGGACACTGGATGCATCGGGCCACCGTTTACGTCACACCGGTACTCGATTCATTTGGGGAGATACGATTGTTCTAAATTGTCCTTGACTTCGCCGATCTGGACTTGCCCGCCACGCTTGAATTTTTATGGGCGTGGGCGTCGAAGGCTTTGGGTAGGGTACAATGCGGTCCGGGTATGGGCTCCGTTGCGATTCGAGACTTTGCTTGGGACCAACTGGAGACTGTGGTGATAGGCCCGATTGGAGCACACCGATACAAGCGTCTAATCCGTCATTCAATATTCAGCCGTCGTCCATTGAAGTATTTCCGCGCCCATAATCCAAAGACCTAATTCATACGATAAAATTAGCACCAAATTAAAAGGATACATCGAAGTATACATAAAGCTATGCTAATTTCCTGCAAGAGAGAAGCGGTCAACAATTTTCAATGATACCAGGAAGACATCATGATGCTCCAACAATATCAAATCTGTATCGCTGATCAGTATTCTTAATCCATCTGATCTACTATGTAAAGTTGTTATCTAAAGTATGATGTATGTCAGTAACGCTTTGATTGTGACTGTTCATATGAACACTATGACGGATGTTGAAATACATGGGTTCATATGGCCCCTAGCCCCGAGTTGAGCGGAATCAGACACAAGTTACGAAACGTACCGCCATAGATCCTGCACGTTACGCTCGTATTTTGCTATCAGCATGCGATATGTATCGCCAAATTTGAGAAAATTCGAGTGGAGGCGCCTGATGATATAGCCCTGTTTTATAAGTTTCTGCAATAATGTTTTGTGAACTTGATTGAAATCGTCCTTTTTGAAAGCGTCTGCATATAGTCGTATTCATAAGAGTCGGTCAAAAGGGGTGAACAATTAATACCCATTGGAATACCTATATGCTGTTGATATATAATTTTTTACATAGATATTATTAAGGAGAAATTCGAGCAACTCTATAAACAAAGAACAAAGAAAAATCCCATGAATTGTATCCCTTGTATGTGATAGAGCTAAAGAATGCTTTATGGCTTCCGACATTAATATATCGTCGATCAGTTTTCTTGAACACCGAGACTATTAACGAACTAAGACGGACAGTAAGGTCATGATGAGTGATTGTAGTTTAGAGGGTTGCGAAATCCCATGTGGATACATGTCTGTACGGTATGTGACCTTTAGCATCAAGTTCTTCCGCAAGATATTTTGAGTTTTACAATGTCCACATGCGTTCATTGCCAGAGTTCTTGGAAATAGTGGCGCAATACCTTTCCCAAAATGCTTATACCCCCTGAAGGGCCCTCGTAAACAGGGTTGAAACAAGCTTGGTAGTGCAGCTTATAGAACCAGCTATGAATCTAGCTTTGTATGGTGATTTATGCATTTTGGGAGTCCAGTACACTTTCGTTATATCTTTATGAGTGATTGGAAGACAAATACTTCTTTCCTTGAGAAACGTTTTGTGGTTGTTAAATAAATCTTCCAGAATAAATGCTCTTTGAGAGCAAGTAGATGTATTTGGCGATGGTATGCTTATACCCAATTCCTTAACCAGCACCTGGTAAAAGTAATATTTACATATGAATATTATATTATTTTGAGCTTTGTCTGCTGGGACTATGACGAATTTACTCTGGAGATTTGCTAGAACTTATTTCGAACTGAGGTTTCTCAGTACTTGTTTTGCTTGGGGGGACTACTGCCAATATGGCGGATTGTTTCAACGACCTTGTTTTTGGTGAGGTGCAGCCAGTCAGCGGGTACTGTAGGTTCACATTTTTCTCACTTTGACCACTCAATAATATACTGTTCCAGTGCAGTCAGGACTATCTTCTGGTCCGCCTTCAGGTTTATTTTTTTCGGCTCTCTATATTTAGGTCCCTTCATCATGAGTGTTTGTAGGACTTCATCACTCACTATATCAAGGTCACCAGTCACAACATGTTTGCATGGTGCATATATAAAACTCGTTGATTCACAATCACAACTATAGCTCCCAGACGTGTATAAGTTTCAGTCGAACCAGTCAAACATTAGGGTACTTGAATATTTTGGTGATTATAGATTTAGTATACTTATATGAAATGTAAGGAGGTTGTAGTTGAGTTTCAAGAAAAGCCGGTCTTTGGATATTCGATTATGTTCACTGGACGATACAATCGAAAATACGCTATATCTTGATAAACTTTAGTGATTGTGGGTGGTATAATATTTCTTGAAGACACCGATCGCTGTATATATATCTGGCAATATGATTTAAAACTCTCAGAGGTAACGCACACAGGACTGTAAGCAAGCTAGGTATATTGTTGGGTGTGTTAGTTAAACCCACTAAGTAATTTAAAGTGAATGTAAATGTACCACCGTACATTCTTGGCTGTAATATGTTCGTACATCCGTCCTTTAATGGTTCGACTGAACCCTTTTGATGACGCTTTGGGAATTTGATCTGACAGGAATAGTCCTTTGATACGTCCTTCAAGGTATGGATCCGAATGTATCGCGCAAAGTAACTCGTTAGTGTTTATCGTTGGGGTAGATTATATTTCTGGTCTGGTTCACTTCGAAATTAGAGGGTTAATCAGCGTATGCTACGAAATTTGTACTTTCTGGCAGTGCCTCCCCAAAGGTGACCTCCAGTCGATTGGTGTTTCTGTATGGAAATATTTGTAGATTCAAACGATGGGTCTAAGGTAAACGCGTACAAGGTGTATCTTCTGAGAAAGTCTTCTGTCCCTATATAATTCTCGAAATCGCTTCTGATCTTTTCAGTTACATCGAACAGACTGAGATAGGCCGTGGTACAGATACAGACTCGGGTGAGTGGAAATTTGTTTAGAAAGATCGACCTGGTGTATTTACTCCACCACGTACATAGAGATAAAGGTGAGATTGAAATGACGGAAGTTGAAGGGGTTGAAATTATAGTCTCCATTCGCAGCGTTCGATGTGATGAATCCATTTATTAATCCGGAAGGGTTATGGGCTGAAACATATTATTCTAATAGTACACAACCTGTCCGAATGGTATGGTAGACATCCGCACCTCTCTCCGTGTGAAGGGATAACTGGCGGTAGTTTCCAATAGAGCCTGGGCGTTACCCGGTATAACGCCGGGGGTCACGCGAACTTTCAATACTTCGAAGTAAATATCCTCTTTTACTAGTTTATACGTTGGGCATAAATCACCATACAAAGCTAGATTCATAGCTGGTTCTAGAAGCTGCACCACCAAGCTTCTTTCAACCCTATTGACGAGGGCCCTTCAGGAGGTAAAAGCATTTTGGGAAAGGTATTGCGCCACTATTTCTAAGAACTCTGGCGTTGAATGTATGTGGATATTGAAAAACTCAAAATGTCTTACGGAAGAACATGATGCTAAAGGTCACATACCGTACAGACATGTATCCACATGGGATTTCTCGACTCTCTATACTACAATCCCTCATCAGGACCTTATTGACCGTCTAAGTTCATTAATAGTATCTGTGTTCAAGACAACTGATCGTAGATATATTAATGTCCGAAGCCATAAAACATTCTTTAGCTCTACTACATACAAGAGATATCATTCATGGGATGTTTCTTTGTTTATAGAGTTGCTTGAAGTTCTCATTAAAAATATCTATGTGAAATTTGGCAACACAATATATCCACAGCATATAGGTATTCCAATGGGTACTAATTGTGCACCCCTGTTGGCTGACCTGTATCTGTGCTCTTATGAATATGACTATATGCAGGCGCTATCAAAAACCGATCCATTCAAAGCCCGTTCCTTCTCATTCACCAAACGCTATATAGACGATCTTCTCGCTGTGGATAATCGCTATATAAATGACGCAGTGAAGGATATATATCCACCTTCACTGGATTTGAAGGAAACTACAGACAGCCCTACAGGCACATCATATTTAGATCTATATCTCTATAAAAATGAAGCGGGCATTCTCTCGTCGACTTTATGACAAAAGAGATGATTACAATTTCGACATCGTAAACTATCCCTTTCTGGACAGTAATATTCCAGTGGGACCTGCATATGGCGTATACATATCTCGCTTAGTAGCATTTGCTATATCCTGTGTTAAATGTGACGATTTTAATCAACGTCACAAAACACTATTACAGAAACTTATAAAACAGGGCTATTCCACCAAACGCATCCACTCAAAGTCTCTCAAATTTGGCGATACATATCGCATGCTGATAGCAAAATACGAACGTAGCGTACAAGATCTATGGCGCTACGTTTCGTAACTTGTGTCTAATTCCGCTTAACCCTGGGCTAGGGGCCGTATGAACCCATGTACTTTAAGATCCTCATGGTAATCATATGAACAGTCACAATCAAAGCGTGACTGAGATACATCATTCTTTAGATGACGACTTTGCAACGAATATTATGAATTAAGAATACTGATCAGCGATACGGATTTGATATTTTGGAACATCATGATGTCTTGCCGGCATCATTGAAAACTGTTGACCGCTTCTCTCTTGCAGGAAACAAGCCTATGTTTATGTATACTATGATTGTCTTTTTGAATTTGGTGCTAATACTGTTATATGGAATATGGAATAGGTCTTTGGATTATGGACGCGGATATTCTCTAATGGGCGACGGCTGAATTATGGATGACGGACTAGACGCTTGTAATTCCTCGGCTGACATGAAGATGAACTGCGGTAATACTCGATACAATTTCATGTTCACGTCAATAATACAAGCGTCTAATCCGTCATTCAATATTCAGCCCCTCCATCAAAGACTTTCCGCTTCTATAACACATAGACATAACTCATATAATAGCATTAGCTCCAAATAAAAAGAATAAACCAAAGTATACATAAAATATGCTAGATTCCTACAAGAGAGAAGCAGTCAGCAGTTTTCAATGATGCCGGCAAGACATCATGATGTTCCAAAGTATCAAATTCGTATCGCTAATCAGTATTCTTAATTTTCAGTCATGCGTGAGAGAGAGAGAGAGAGAGAGAATTAAGGTTGAACGTCACGTTCAGCAATATTTCAGCTATATAGCGACCACTTTGTTGTGACTGTTCATATGAAAACTATATGGACCTTTATTTTCAAACCAATTCCGTTGAGTAGGTAGCCATCTCGATCGATTACATCTTTATAATTGCGCCCTTCATTTTAAATGTTCTGCTCTTGCTGATTTCAAGCGGTCTAACCAATAAACCCACTTACTGCCCCGAATGTGGATAGCTTGTATCTAGATGAGAGCCGATATCTTTGGCGCACAGTTGCGTGAAAACCTGCCTCTTTTTCATATCCTCTCTAAAATTCGTCACTGTTTGAATGTAGGCTTTGTACGGGAAGTTGGCTGTATTATCAGTATCCCCTGCATTGCTACATCTACTTGAGACCATATCGACTGTCATAAGTTTACGGGGCCGCATTTGGCTTTTCCATGAGGAGAGTTCCCTCTCGCATTATTGGATTTAACCTGTAGCCTACTGCGTCTAAGGTCTGTATAACCAATACCTTGACCGGAAAATGAAATCTCTTCCGAGGCGCCACTTGTGGTTTGTGAAGACGGTCTAAGCACTAGGTGATGCATTCGCCCCACCGCCGTTTGTTTCGAGGGAAAGGAAAAGAGAGTTAACTCTCTAGGTAAAGTTTCCGAAAATTCTGATATTGGCATGCTTATGAGATGAAGAGATGTCTCCTCAAATGAAGTGTAATTGATAACGGCTGGGTGAGGAATGATGCCGCTTCACCTCGTTCATTCGCTATATATATTTCGAGATAGAGCAAGTCGCTAAGGATTGTGAGAAGGTAGTGTGGGGAAGAACAGACTCCGGTTTTCTCTTTCCTAGCCAATCCTCTGACTTCGACACGACGTACTAGCGGCACTCTTGTTTTCCCGTCATAGGATTAGCCGCATATGTTGAAATATACATATAGCTGACTCCCTTGCGATGAGACTTTTTACTGCGATTGTTTGATGATGAATATCTCAGCGAGTCCGACGAACCATCATCGATCTAATCGTGATGATTTATTCAAGTCAACCTTGAAATGACTGGGATAGTTGTGCTGAAACTATTGAATCAAGTCCCTGCTGCGGACGATGATACACGTGTCCATTCTGGTTAGAGTAACTTTCGATGATCTGATCATTCGGCTCGTATACGTTTCTGTTATACTTTGTTCCCGCATTGTTTCTTTGCTAGTTTTCGTACAATATCGCCTATGGGATCGATGAGTTTTGATGAGTAACCACTGATGATAGTTTATCACTACACATTTTCTCGTAGCTTTTCCGTTTAGGAAATAACGTAAATCAATTCTTATATCTATACTTCGATACAAGCAAGTCGAAACTTTCAAACTTCGATCGATTGGTATCTGTTGCATAAACTTATACAACGCTGCATTTGATAGAGTCGTAATATACACGCGTCTAGTCCGTCATTCAATATTCAGCCTTCGTCCATTAAAGAATTTCCGCGTCCATAATCCAAAGACCTAATTCATATAATAACATTAGCACCAAATTAAAAGGATAAATCATAGTATACTTAAAACTAGGCTAATTTCCTGCAAGAGAGAAGCGGTCAACAGTTTTGAATGATGCCAGCAAGATATCATGATGTTCCAAAAATATCAAATCCGTATCGCTGATCAGTGTTCTTAATCCCTATGATATACGTTGTAAAGTAATAGATGGAGTGGGCTGAGTGATATTATCACACTGGCATTTGGGTTGTCGTGCGTTTAATCCGGTTAACTCTTTACATCATAATCCATATCGCAGAGTTTGCTCTCATTGCCCCATAGCTTGAGTATTACGCCGGTCTCTAACTCATGGACTTGTTTTAAATATCATATTGTTTTTGGTGCTTATATCCTGTTCTACGTTGTTGTTGTTCCTCATTCAGGTATCGTTAGAAAGGTCATTCTCCTTAGATTCGGGATTTTGCATGATTTCTGCCGATGAATGTAAATATAAAGACACTACGATTGGATAAGAATTCATCCAGTTCTTAGAAATCGAAAGTCCCTGCTTGCACGTGAGAACAGAGAATGAATGAGCATCGCTGACCAGTCGGCTGACCCATCGCGTCCAGATAGAGGTGCTGTGATTGGACGAACGCGCTTAGCACGTGGGCTAACACTCTCTGCTGGCCAAACTGAGTTCAACATGTCTGAAGAGTTTTGTCAGCCGGAGATCTTACGTGGTCGGAAAATTGTGAAATAAAGTATACGGAGTTGATTTAATGGGTCAGTCTTCAAGGTTAGATACTATCATTGTCATTTATGCTCGCGTTATCGAAATATTTAAGAATTACAACGTGGTTTTCCAGATTTCTTTGCATTCCTGTTGGAGCTCATCGTAAATGGTACTGTTGAATCTCCGTCGATCTCGCATTCTTTTTCTACTTCTCTTCCGGCTGCGTTCTATTTTTATTCTAAACTTATCAACAGCCTATATAGGAAGATTTATTGAAATCTTGGCTTTTTGAAAATATATCGTTTGACGTACGTTTTAGTAAAAATATGTGTGAAAATGTTGCATGAAAAATAAACTGTACTGGAAAAAAAACGGGACATGGGCAACACGTCGAAACACGCTATATGACTTTACCCATAACTCGTCGAAACACACAACATGAGGAGCGCGTGTTGTCGTCAAAACACGCTAATTGAGGGAGAGTTAATACTAGACTAGGCATGGTATACATAGTAATACTATAATACCGATACTCACACCTTTACCCGCGGGTAGACTCACCTTACCCGCGGGTAGGACTACCTTTCCCGCTGAAGTCACTGAGCCCCCTGAGCCAGATCTTGTACCTTCCCTGTGTGTTTACCCGACTTGCCCGTCATCTTACCCACGGGTTTACACGCATTCCCTATCAACTTACCCGCGGGTTCACCCGCCATATAAACAGCGGGCAGAATTACCTACCTGTCATCTTACCCGACTTACCCGTCATCTCACCAGCGAGTTTGCCTGCCATCTTACCCGCGTGTAGTAACGTCCATGATCACAGATTTCCTGCTCTTGCTCATGTGGCGTGAAACTCTCATTTTTTCACTACTCTACATCCATCCTGTGGAACAAAACTTGATACTGTCACCGGGCATCCGTTCTAATTTCTTGCAACATCATTTACGTGTTTGTTATAACAGTTTTTTTACCCATCCAACGGCCTTCTTGAACAATAAGCAATATCACCTCAGAAGAAAATGTTGGTATATTATGGAATAAAGTCTATAGATCGGATATGGCATACGCACAATTAATTATTCATGGTTGGCAATAAGAATAGACTAACATGGTCCACATTTCAATGAAAAATTCTTGAATCATTTGTCATAAAACGTGTTTGTTAACCAATTTCTAAGTCTCTAGTAATAATATATCCAAAAGGATTGCTCGCCAATTCCTAACAGTTATATTCAAGATAAACCAGAAACAAAGTGGAATCTATAGTGACGAAAGGAAGTAAATGTACCAATGGTTTTCAATCTGATTATCTTGGGCACCTGTTCCCTTGTGTGTATCTGGTATCCCGTGTAGGCCTACCGTATAGTCTCAGATTACGATGTTGCGATTGAAAGAACTGGTTGAATTGTAAACGTTTTGGCTGTACTTTGTGGATAGTCACCGAATCTATGATTATGTGAAGGATACATAAATAATGAAAACAATTTATAATGCACCCTCACTGAGACTAGGTTTCACCTTTATCAGAAAGACACTAGGTGTGAAGATATAAAGTGAAATTAAAAAAATGAAACTCGCTCGATTATATGGACTGTATAATATTAACCGTCCATGTATAATATGTATATATTTATGTACTAATTGCCAAGAAGCGTTTGTAACTATATCTTGACAACTTTGTGGCAAATATACCGATTTTTTGCAAGGAATGTTTTAAATCATTTTTGAGGTTGCGAAAAATATAATTTCTGCTGAAATGTGGAGATGGTCCCTCTGTGACGTCGTGGATGTATAGCTAAGAATTATTGATTGATACGTGTGTGACTTCACTGCTCATGGTGAACCATTTACAATTAAATTTTATAGATTGATCATCAATTGCGGATGTTATGCAAGATTACATACATATACCCCCTTCTCGGAGAACGGAAAATATGGAATTTTTTACAAACAATGATAATGGCACCATATCACGAGTTAATCAGCCTGAGCTGACCTTAAAACCTGCAAAATGTGGCACTAGTATAAATCAAAGCATCCAAGGCTGCTAAAAAGCGATTGAATAAACTGAATATGAATGCAAAGTAAACTTAATGTTCTGTTCTATTAGATTTGCTTAACTACATGATTCGTCTTCCAATGATCATCATGAAACTAAACTCCGCACGGCGCCTTCATTTCAGTTCAGACGTTATGAAAGTAAAATAAAGTGTATCAACATGCATGTAGAATAGGACACTTGGCTATCGAATATCGTAGCAGCACTCTACTGTCAACATGCCAGCATACACTATTAGATATTAATACGTCTGGCCTCTAAATACTGGTATCTATTTTACGTTTTGTCTTTTTGCGAAGTCAACAAGTTGTCGGCATGTTGCAGTTTGTGTTATCTTTTGTGATCAATTTCCGAGATGTACTATATGTTACAAACATATGCAAATCGAGGAAGCTGCTTTGGAATTATGGAACGAACAGTCATACTTCTAGTTTGATAGATCTATCTGGTCTTGCAAAAATAGTTATGGTCAATTTAGTCTTGCAAATTTAAAGCCTGAGAGAATGAAGTTCATATGTATGGCACAGATCTGCGGTGGTTAAATGTGTCCGGCTTCTAACTTCTTAACCATCTAGGACATTTTTCTCAACATTAGGGATAAGCAGTCCCAGGGATAAGTGACCGTCTTTAGCTAGAACAGAAAATGAATTTGGAAGGGACACTAATTCCCCGGCTATTCTTTAGCCATCACTCTGGTAGGATCGATCTCAAATCTCAAGTTCGCGAATGTAGAACAGATAGTTGAGGCAAAGGGACAGCTATTTGAGCAAATAGGGGGTTCCGGCAAACAGTATACGGTCAAGTGTGTGTGGGTTTCAAGGGGAAGCATAGCCGAGAAGTTTTACCAGGTACAGCACATTTTTGAAAAGAGTAAGAGGAATATTCAAAATATGTCCTCAACAAATGACTATAAATTTATAGCGGCATTTTTCGACAAATGTAACAATAACAGGACTGTGCGAGAAGCAGCAATAAACAACGCACCACGTATCATCGCGAGCCAGTAGGCCTATATACAGGGTGTTCCAGAAGTCTTGGTCACATTTTGACATTGAATATATTGAAAACTATTGAGGATATACAAATGCATATGGCAACATCATTAGCATTACACAAAACTTAATGACATTCATTTCCAAATGGTACCAGTTTCATCTTACTACCATTCATGGCTCAGCAGATACGAGGATTTGAAATGTGACCAAGACTTCTGGAACACCCTGTATATCGATCGATCTGTTGGGGTCGATCGATACACTGGCTCGCGAGGATGACCAATCAATTCAATCCAATTAAACTGTTTATTGCGATCTCTGCACTGGCGGCATAGGCCAAGGGGATACAACTCCCGAAGAACATGACTAGAAATCATGGGAGACAACTCCCAAACAATAACCCTTGGAGACTACTCCAACAGCTAAATGGGAGAACACAAACATTGAAAGTGGGTAGGATATCAAAAGTGACGGGTTGTTTTGATACCAATAAATGGGTAGGAATATCATCATTTACAGGTTGTTTTGATATCAATAAATGAGTAGGAACATCAGTGAACGCGCTAAGCCAGCTGCTAGGTATAAGAGACAGGTTTGAATTTCATCATTGGCCAAACTACTTTGATGTCAGGCAGAAATCGACAAGGAAGCCAAAGCAAAAACCGCAGGCTTGGGATACCGACAAGCGAGGGGTATGAAATCTACGAGATTGTATAATTGAGGCATCAACTCAAAAACTCATTCGAATGACCAACAAGAGCCCAAGGGGCTTCAATATACACCCGTATATCTGGAATTACATTGGTCCAAATTTCAAGGTTGTTTACTAGCCTTGATTCCAATTGGTAGCTATCAATCCAGAGAAAGGTATACAATTTCGTGCTTCCGACAATGTAACATATATCACATCTTAGACTGAATGATAAACTAAAATGAGCTTAACTCTTGGTAACAAGTTGACCTTGAATCAAGAGTCAAGAGCTCACATACCCAATACTGAAATCGACAATAGCCAAAAATAGTAGTTTTCCTGCAAATGGATTCCTTTCAGGCGAGAGAATTTTTCATGAACAGGGCTGCACAAATTGCGCGAATAATAGATTTGGTTACACAATTTTCATGCGTAACCCATTTTCAGTTCACTTGAATTACGGATATTAATCTGTATACAATAGTGATGGGTTATGCAAATCAGAGAAGGGTTACCCAAAATTTTTTAGCGTAACGCATATTTGGGTTAAGCAGAATTTTTAATTTGTGCAGTCCTGATGAAGGAAGAAGAGAGTGAAGAAGTAAAAATTGTTCTTGAGTTAATAAGCAGGTATGAAGTTCATAAAGGACCCCTCTCCCCGTTAAATTAGTAAATGTATGGTTTTAATTTCACAACAGTTTAACCAGAGACCCTATAATAAAGGGTCTCTGGTTTAACTAAATGTACCTGTTTCAAACATGGGAGACAACTCCACAGGACAAATGCCATGTATATGTATGGGAGAGAACTCTGAATATTCCAACCTACATATAACACACATAGTCAGCTAAACTTGATTCAGTTTTGGGGGACTGTGATCTTGACATTTGATAAATTGATCTCAAAATGTATGGCTCCTCTTTGCCATGCGAGTAAGGTATACTCAAAGTTTGGTACCAATACATACCTTGAAACTAGAGATATCGCATGGACAACACTTGTTGATGGATGAATTGACAGAAAGCAATATCGCATTACATGACTTCGTCTTCGACAGGCATATGAAAATGTGACTTAATGATTTCTTGATTTTGGGGTCACAGTGACTTTGACCTAAATTGTGGTACACGTCTTCCCTCAATGTATCAATGGACACAAAAAATCATGATTTTTATGAATTTCATGATTTTGGGGGTCACAGTGACCTACACTATTGACCTTGACCTAAATTTTGGTACTTGACAAACCGTCTCACCGTAATTTCTCAATGGACACAAATAATCATGATTTTTAACAATTTCACGATTTTGGGGTCTGACCTTGACCTTACATTTTGGTATGTGACACATCGCGTCCCACTAATGTATCTACTGACACAAAAAATGTTATTTTTAATAATTTCCTGATTTTGGGGTCACCGTGACCTTTGACCTTGATCTAATTTTTGGTATGCGACACTTCATTTCCCCCTATTGAATCCACTCACAAACAATTAGTAATTTTTAATGATTTCCTGATTTTTAGGTCACACTGACCTTTGACCTTGATTCTGGGGTCACAGTGACCTTGTCTATTGACCTGGACCTAAATTTTGGTACATGACAAAACGGCTCCCTGTAATTTCTCAATGGACTCAAAAAATCATGATTTTTAACAATTTCACGATTTTGGGGTCACAGTGACCTTGACTTTGACCTACATTTTGGTAGGTGACACATCGTGTCCCACTAATGTATCTACTAACACAAAAAAATGTTATTTTTAATAATTTCCTGATTTTGGGGTCACAGTGACCTTTGACCTTCGACCTTGACCTATTTTTTTGGTATGCGACACTTCATTACCCCCTATTGAATCCACTCACAAAAAAATAGAAATTTTTAATGATTTCCTGTTTTTTCTGTCACACTGACCTTTGACCTCTGACCTACATTTGGTATGCAACCCATCATTCCCCCCTAGGGCATCCACTCATCAAAAATTAGAACTGTAGATAGAAAACTGTCAATGATCAATGATTTCCAGATTTTAGGCAACAGTGCTCTTTGACCTCTGACCTCGATTTTGGTACATGACACATCGTCTCCACCTAGTGTATCCACTCGCAAAAAATTGCAACTGTGGATAGAAAACGTTCACAGATATAGACCGGACACGAACACTTCAGTGCTTTCCTGTTTTTGAGGCCAGTGACCTTTGACCTCTGACCTCGACCTTGATTTTGGTACGCGACACATCGTCTCCCCGTAGGGTATCCACTCACCAAAAATTAGAACTGTAGATAGAAAACTGTCCCAGATTTAGACCGGACATGAGGGACGGACGGACGGACACACCAACGGAAACCGCCATCACATAATACGTCCGCCTTTTGGCGGGCGTATAAAAATGTTCAGGTAAACTCTCTGCGAGGATTTCGGATTAACCTTGGCTTGCAAAGATGTGCACTACGGTGGTCATCGCAGCGATTCCCAGACTCACATGCACACGATTCGCATTTTTTCGGGATTCTCTGATGGCAGATGGTCAATCAGTCCCCTTCGTAGATTTCAGCTCGGCATACCTTGCAACGCATTCAATATATCAAAGCACATCCAGGTCGAGACTGACCGCTATCGTAGGTGACATATTGTTTCGGTGTGTTCAATTCAAAGCGACCACATCAGATGATGTCACCGGCCTCCAGAATTTCTCGTTTTCTTATTCTCTTGATCTCTCATTCTTTATTTCTTAATTTCTCCCGTGTAAACAAGAAACACGAAGTTGTGAAACTTATAATTTGTTTTCTCGAGCGAAAACGAGTCATAAAGAAATGGCACAAATCAACCGGTTTCCATACATTTCTTGTTTACGTAATTTAGAGTTTCTTAATCTCTCATCTTCTTGCATCGCCTTCATTTTTTATCAATTTCTTGTTTTTGCTGGAGAAAACATTAAGTTTTAAAGACTTACAATCTCTTGTTTTATCGGATGAAAACAAGAAATGGCACAAATTAGCCACCATAGATCTCACAGACCATGCAGGAAACTGTCTGATTGTGATAAAGTTATGACCGGAAATGAGATCACGGTGAAGCGAATATCTTTGTGTCTATTTCGTGACAATCTGAGTTAGGTGCAGGATTGGCTTTTTTTAGATACTTTTCAAATTTCCTATGCTTTAACATGGTGCTATATAGCATACTTGGCAATATTGTGCAGATACTTTTGCTAAACTCCGCAGTAGGCAGAAAGTGGGTTACTTTAATAGCATCTATTTCAATATTTAGCACTTTTATAATCTAGTCTAATTAGAATATATTCGCATTAAAATATCTAACACCGTGTAGGAGAAAGGACAATATATTCAATATTTAGCACCTTTATAATATTATCTAATTATAATAGATTCGCACTTAAACATGTAGCTGACGTCTGAGAACAGACAATATATTGAATATTTAGCACTTTGATAATATCAACTAATTAGAAGAGATTCGCTGTTAAATATCTAGCTGGCGTCAGAGAAAGACAATATATTCAATATTTAGCATCTTTATAATATCATCTAATTAGAAAAGATTCGCACTTGAATATGTAGCTGGCTTCTGGGAAAAGACAATATATTCAATATTTAGCACTTTTATAATCTATACTAAATAGAAGAGATTCGCAATTAAATTCCATATGAGACTTTTCAGAGAAAAGACAATATATTCAATATTTAGCACTTTTATAATCTAACCTAATTAGAAGAGATTCGCATTAAAATATCTGTAACACCGTGTCGGAGAAAGGACAATATATTCAATATTTAGCAGTTTTATAATATCATCTAATTAGAATATATTCGCATTTAAATATGTAGTTGACGTTTGAGAACAGACAATATATTGAATATTTAGCACTTTGATAATATCATCTAATTAGAAGAGACTCGCAGTTAAATATCTATCTGGCGTCCGCGAAAGACAATATATTCAATATTTAGCACCTTTATAATATCATATAATTAGAAAAGATTCGCACTTAAATATGTAGCTGGCGTCTGGAAAAAGACAATATATTCAATATTTAGCACATTTATAATCTATACTAAATAGAAGAGATTCGCAGTTAAATATCCACAAGAGCCTTTTCGGAGAAAACACAATATATTCAATATTTAGCGCTTTTATAATCTACACTAAATAGAAGAGATTCGCATTAAAATATCGGTAACACCGTGTCGGAGAAAGGACAGTTTGAGAACAGACAATATATTGAATATTTAGCACTTTGATACTATCATCTAATTAGAAGAGATTCGCAGTTAAATATCTAGCTGGCGTCCGAGAAACACAATATATTCAATATTTAGCACATGTATAATATCATCTAATTAGAAAAGATTCGCACTTAAATATGTAGCTGCATGCCGTCTTTGAAAAGACAATATATTCAATATTTAGCACTTTTATAATCTACACTAAATAGAAGAGATTCGCAGTTAAATATCTACAAGAGCCTTTTCGGAGAAAAGACAATATATTCAATATTTAGCACTTTTATAATCTACTCTAATTAGAAGAGATTCGCATTAAAATATCTTTAACACCGTGTCGGAGAAAGGACAATATATTCAATATTTAGCACCTTTATAATATTATCTAATTAGAATAGATTCGCACTTAAATATGTAGCTGACTTATGAGAACAGACAATATATTTAACATTTAGCACTTTTATAATATCATCTAATTAGAAAAGATTCGCACTTAAATATGTAGCTGCATGGCGTCTTTGAAAGGGCAATATATTCAATATTTAGCAGTTTGTAATCTATACTAAATAGAAGAGATTCGCAGTTAAATATCCACAAGATTAATATATTCAATATTTAGCACTTTTATAATCTACTCTAATTAGAAGAGATTCGCATTAAAATATCTGTAACACCGTGTCGGAGAAAGGACAATATGTTCAATATTTAGCACTTTTATAATCTACTCTAATTAGAAGAGATTCGCATTAAAATATCTGTAACACCGTGTCGGAGAAAGGACAATATATTCAATATTTAGCACCTTTATAATATCATCTAATTAGAAATATAATTTGATTGTTGCAATGAAGTACCAAAGGAAGATGTTGTTTTTGGCGTTTTGTTTCTTTCGAAATTACATTGAAAGGGGCCGATTGTCTCCGAAACACCTTCAGTCATTGGGTGCATGCCAACATTCAGTGTCGTTGAATGATTGGTTTGTTGTGCCAGTAAGTCTGAATACATGTCAGCTGTCTGCATCAGTGAGGTTGCCTTTATATCGCCCGTTCTGTAGGCGTCCTATAAAGCAGCACATGCGCGTTGTTTAACCAGGAAGAACGATAGAATAATCTGTTATTGTCTGAGTGGAGTTGCACAGACGGGTCATTCTCACAGAAAGGCACAATTTCACTTGGGGAAATATGTCAAAATCAACATCACCAATGACTACAGAATTTGATTTCAACAGATTCCCCATTGACAAAACTCTTTATAATGCATACAATAAATGCAGACATTCCGAACAATAAACTTTTCGTAACACTTAACGGTGGAGTTGTCTTCAATAATGTCAGTGGTGTTACACAGGAATGATCAGTATATTGGGCACTAAGAGAACAGAAATAGGAAGATATACATATGCTAGGCAATAGATTGCATGTAACTATGACTAATGATGAAAAAATATTGAAGTTAGGAAAACAAGTTTCTTTTTATTATCCTAATTATGCTACTTAGCTCACCAAAATCAGCCAATTGGACCGCATGTATCAACCATTCATGTAGATTCTGTATAATAAAACCTATTTATTCTTGATGCTGACTTTAAACTAATCGAGTTTGTTTCTTTTTCAAAATATGGGACAACTTAAACAAGTGTTTCTGAATTTCAAGACCATTCTTGCATCCGTAACACCACTGACAATCCGGTAACACCACTGACCTCGTGTAACACGTACCACTGATTAATTTGTTCATAGACGCAAAAATGCAGTTGCAAGTGAAGAATATTTATGTACAAAACAGGTATATGGAAAGCCTTCTGATAAAACTGCTTCTTCTTCAAATAGTTATCTAACTGAAATGTAACACCAGTGACAACCCGGTAACACCAGTGACCTCGAGTAACACCACTGACCTCGTGTAACAACAGTGACCAATTTGTTCATAGAGGCAAAAATGTAGCCGTGAGTGAAAGCGATCTAGGGGCAAAACACGTATATGACAAGACTCCTTAACTTAGTATTATTTGGAAGAAAGGTAAATTCAAGTTGTACTGAAATTTGGAGCAAAATCATCATAATTGTCAATGGTGTTACCCTAAAAATAGTAACACCACTGACAGGTAACACCACTGACATTTTGGAAGGAATTCATTGTTGCTCCCTCGTATATTGTCGTGACGGTCCAAGAACAATGATTTTGTAATTCATGCGCACATTTCTTTGTTACCAGTTAATATTCTTACTCGGGAGCCACTACATGTTGATCAGTAATAAACATTGACCGGTAATAAACATACGCTGAAAATTTGGAGCTAGAAATGACTGAAATACTGAAAAGAGTTTCATAAAACACTTCTTATGGAATCTCAAGTTTACCCGCGCTTGGAAAAGAAGCCGCCTGGTGGCAAATCTTTGTTTCTAATTTAAGCGTTCGCTTTTTGGCTCCGATTTCAGTTACAGTAACACCAATGACCCGAAAACCAGTTACAGACCTTTGCCCATGCCATTTTCACAAGATAATCTGCCATTGTAAAAAATATATTCATATATTGAAAGAACAGATGCGGCTGGTTGCCAAAAAGGTAGAATAATATAGAACAAAAGAATTTTTGGCAACTTTATCGTGGTATCAAGTAGGTCACTACAGCCAGTTACAGGTCTATTTTACCCAAAATTGAGGGTTCTGGTGAAAATTTACCTAAAAAAATCAATCGGGAGAGTGCTTGCAATGAGTTATTCGTACTCTACTAAATGAATACTACGAACAATCTGAATTTTTTCAGCCATAAGACTGGTTAGAAGAAAATTTGGGTCGAGTGACACGAATTGCGCCTTTCCGTGAGAATGACGCAGACCACAAATGAAAATGTACTTGGGACTGTCTTAAAAATCCTCATATACCAGCGCATGCGCGTTGTTTAACCAGGAAGAAAGATAGAATAACCCCTGTTATTGTCAGAGGAGTTGCACAGACCAGCAAAGAAGGTGTATTTGGAACTGCCTTATATACCAGCAGTAGTATACAAAGCCCGAATTGATAGAATTGCTCCCCACTGCGCATGCGTGTGACGTCATTAACCTGGGAAAAAGGGTATGTGCGCATGCGTGATGGGGAGCAACGGGGAGCAGAGGTCAGTGAGTGCAAGATGTGGGAGGTGGGTACAAGATGGCCGCCATGTGGGAGGTGGGTACAAGATGGCCGCCATGTGGGAGGTGGGTACAAGATGGCCGCGAGTGTCAGTGAGTGCAAGATGTGGGAGGTGGGTACAAGATGGCCGCCGTGGGTGGTGGGTGGAACGAAAAAAAAAGTTCCGGCAAAAAAAAAAAAAAATGTATTCATCCGCGGTGATGCGGTTTGGCCGTGGTTTTGGCGGTAATTCGGTCTCGGGAAAAAGCTTCCGCGGAGAAAAAGTAGTCCCTAGATAAAATGGTCCGATTGGGTCGAGTGAGGTATCAAAGTGAAGCTTAGGTGAAGGGGCATCTAATGGGCTAGGTGTGGGGTTGAAATATCGGCATTCTGCGCATGCGCGGTGACCGAAGGGTATGAAAATAGCCTTTTTGGAGCTAGGGGAGCCCCTAGTGTACCGATGGGGTCGAGTGAGGTATCGATGTGAAGCATTCGTGAAGGGGCATCTGATGGGCTGGGTGTGGGGTTGAAATATCGGCATTCTGCGCATGCGCGGTTACCGAAGGGTATGGAAATAGCGGTTTTGGAGCTAGGGGAGTCCCTAATGGGCCAATGGAGTCGTAGGAGGTATCAAAGTGAAGGTGAGGAAAAGGGCTATCTGATGGACTGGGCGTGGGGTTGAAATATCGGCATTCTACCATTGTATACAGGTGCCTTATACCATTGTATACAGGTGCCTTATACCATTGTATACAGGTGCCTTATACCATTGTATACAGGTACATCTGACCATTGTATACATGTGCCTTATACCATGGTATACAGGTGCCTTATACCATTGTATACAGGTGCCTTATACCATTGTATACAGCAGAAATTGTCTTTGTAACGTCTTATTGTGACATCATGGCATTATTGTTGTTTTGTGACACTGTGGAACTGTAAAAATTCCATGAATGGAAAAGAATGATAAAACCCATTAGTGCATAATATTGCTGAAATAATGCCAACAGAAAACTCAGAGTCAATTTAAATATTTATTTGTATTGAGCAAATTACAAGAATTTCGAAGAGAAAAGAGCCGAAATAATGTCTGTCTGTCCTGGAAATCAGCTGATCAGCAATAAATCGACATCTCCGTGACCTTCAAGGAGATTTTGACATTAGGTTTTACCCGCTTTTATCACAAATCATTATAAAGAAATTGTCACACCCGGTGAACTCCTGAAACCCACATCCTACCCTGCTAGTCTGGTGATAATAAAATTTAAAGATCACATGTCCAACACATACTCACATAATGAAAGCAAGAATCGAACTTGCGCACCCCTCGAGATGAAGGATACCGTCCATGTTTCATTTTTTTGAGGTGTACTGAAATGCTCTCTCTAATTTATGCCCCGGTATCTATTTTCACATATAGGTTGAAGATTTATATCGACACTGCTACACACTTTTCGACATGTGTTTTCACTTTCGATGAAAGCACAAAACAGTCTAAAAAATTCACCTACGCTAATATTTTCTGGTGTTTTGTAGAATATAGATTCGCGTTCATTTCTATTTCGTCAAGAAAAAATGTTTTGTAGAATATAGATTCGCGTTCATTTCTATTTCGTCAAGAAAAAATTTTCATCTCGAAAATTGGCAGATTGAAATCTAGCTTACCTGATAAAAGAAGTTTAGTCCAGATGTATACCTATATTTCCATACTCCCGGACGTTTGATGCATATCTGGGGGGGCTGTTTTTTTCCTAGGTGGGATATAACACACCATGCATTTGTATGCTAATCGAAATTCAGATATTTCCATCGGTAAATCCGGTGTCCAGTATACCACGTGGATGAAATTCAATTCAATTCAATGTATTGTACAAAACACCTTTACGCACTAAACTATGAAGCTAATGATTTTGGTCAGCGGCACATAGATGTTCCCTGGTTTGGTGTTCACATCCCAGCGGTTTTCTGTTTCTTGGCTTGTCACGCATTTTTTCGAAATTCACAGATATTTCCATCGAAATATCAGCTGAGCTAACGGCCTCAATTGCCTGTTAGCTCTCTTGTTGCTCACGGTGAGCAAACGTTTCAAGAAATTGATTTCAGTTCCCGCATAACGTCTTCTTCAAGTCCATTTTGAATAGTCGAGCGTATGAATCGAGTCAAAATAACATGCAATTCATTTGCCTGTCCGGTAAAACTGGTGAGTTGTTGGCTTGCGTTCGCCGCACACACACTGAGGATTTGGCCTCGCGAGACGAAAATAGTTTAATATTTTTTTCTCCCGCCTCGCGGTTCAGCCAATGAACTATTAGAAAAGCATATGTGTTTGCATATTAATAAAACCACGGGCGCCTAAAAAATGAACACATTTCATTACACTGTAGCGAATTGTTGCCATTGCACGTGTCAGTCAGTACGTTTTCATATCCACCTCAAATTGACACGGAGAATTTCATTGCCAGTAAAATTGTAAGTTCATTGCGGAAAGAATTGATATTGCATAAATTCCTGCGGGAAATAGGAAGTACACATATATAAAGAATATTGTCTTCACGTAAAAGTTTGTACATTTCAAAAAAAAATTTTCAAAACAAAACAAAAAAATGTGAAGTAAAACCCGTCCTTCGGATGGGAAATCTTCATACGTCAAGTCAACAAAATTTTATTTTTCAGGTAGTGGGTCGAGTGAGGTATCATATTGAAGCTGACGTGAAATGCTTCACAATGATACCTCACTCGACCCGATTGGACCATTAGGGACGCCTCTAACCTCAAAAAAAGATTATTTTGAAGATAATTATCAACATCCGGTGAATGAAGATTTTTTATTTTAGAGGTAGTGGGTCGAGTGAGGTATCAAATTGAAGCTGACGTGAAATGCTTCACAATGATACCTCACTCGACCCGATTGCACCACTAGGGGCTGCCCTAACTCCAATAAAGGCTATTTTGAATTTTCTGCGCATGCGCGAAGTCCAAAGGCTATGAAAATAGCCTTTTTGGGGTTAGAGGCGTCCCTAATGGGCCAATCGGGTCGAGTGAGGTATTAAATTGAAGGTGACGTGAAGGAGCATCTGATAGACTGGGTGTGGGCTTGAATTAGGGTAATTCTGCGCATGCGCGAAGATGATATCAAAAATATGAATCTTCAAAAATAGCCTTTTTGGGGTTAGAGGCGTCCCTAATGGACCAATCGGGTCGAGTGAGGTATCAAATTGAAGGTGACGTGAAGGAGCATCTGATGGACTGGTGTGGGTTGAACTAACAGCATTCTGCGCATGCGCAATCTTCAAAATATCCTTTTTTGGGTTAGAGGCGCCCCTAGTGGTCCAATGGAGACGAGTGAGGTATCAATGTGAAGCAAATCGAGTGAGGTCTTATTTTGAAGCTCTCGTGGAGGAGCACTTGACTACACTAATGGTTCGTCCGTGTTCAATAGTCTGCGCATGCGCAGTCTGGCCGTAGTAGCGAAAGGGGACATTTTGGGTGCTATGTAGGGGTGTGTTTGGGTTAGAGATGAGCTAATCACGGTTCGAATGGGTCGTGTGAGGTGTCAAAGTGAAGCTTGTGTGGGGTAGAGTCAGAATGGTGTGTTTTTGAATGCAAGTCGCGTCAATCTGCGCATGCGCAGTTGGTTGTATTAAGTAAAGTGGCCATTTTCGGGCAGTACATGAAGGTATTTGAGATCGACATGGGCTATTCACGGTTCGAATGCGTCCTGGAAGGTGTCATCTTGTAGTTCTCGGGGTGTACATTCCGATTTTGAGGGATGTTCGCGTCATCGGTGACGTCATCGGTACGAGTAGTAGCGAAAGTGGACATTTTCGGGTAGTACATGAAGGTATTTGGGGTCGAGATGGGCTATTCACGGTTCGAATGCGTCCTGGAAGGTGTCATCTTGTAGTTCTCGGCGTGTACATTCCGATTTGAGGGATGTCCGCGTCATCTGTGACGTCATTGATGACGTCATCGGTACGAGTAGTAGCGAAAGTGGACATTTTGTGGGTGCGTGAGGGTGAGTTTGGTGTAGAGATGCACCATCCTTAGTCCGAATGCGTCGTGTGAGGTGTCATTTTGTAGCTCTCGGGGTGTACATTCCGAATTGAGGCATGTCCCAAGCATCTGTGACGTCATCGATGACGTCATCAGTAGGAGTATTAGCGAAAGTGAGCCTTTTGGGGCAGTGCAGGAAGGTATTTGGTGTAGAGATGGACCATCCGCGTTGCGAATGCGTCGTGTGGGGTGTCATGTTGTAGCTCTCGGAGTATACACCCTGATTTCAGGGATATTTATAGCATCTGTGACGTCATTGGTGACGTCATTAGTACAAGTTGTAGCGAAAGTGGGCATTTTTAGCAGTGAAGGATGTTATTTGGTGTAGAGATGGACCATCCGCTGTCCAAATGGACCGTGTGAGGTGTCATCTTGTAGCAACGCCCACCAACACCATTCTTAATGCTTCAACGCCCTGGTGAAATAGCTCAGAAGCTCTGATATTCCATGGAATTGTCACTAATTCTTCGAAATGCAGTGATGCCCGTCAACGCCCGTCGTTACACCTTAACACTCTAACATAACGCCATGATATAGACCAGAGAGAGAGAACAACAACAGCAACAACAACAAGGATGACACATGAGAGAACAACAACAACAACAACAAGAAGTTTTTTTCATATAGTTTATTCTCCCCAATGTTACATCATACCCACGCTGGGGGAGCCGCGTTGGGTATATTTACAATTCAAGAAGATTCTTATCCAATCAGAGGCCACCATTTGCATGTTTCATATTCGTTCCTGTCCGTTAGATGTATTCTTGTCCAATCAGAAGTCTCATTTTCAGAAAGTGCCATCTGAACCGTTTATTCTAATCATCGTCGGGCAGGCCAGGATACCGTTGAGGCAACATATCCTCAGATAGTTGTTTGCGCATTCTGAGTATCTATCAGTGCATGGGTGAATACTTTCATCCGATGGAGGTGGTGGTCAGTTTAACCACGAAGAACGCAACATTGGTCATTATCTCCACTATCCACTTGGTGTTACAATTCAAGAAGACTTGTCCAATCAGAGGCCACCATTTGCATCTGTCATATTCGTTCCTGTCCGTTAGATGTATTCTTGTCCAATCAGAAGTCTTCATTTCAGAAAGTTCCATCTTCGGCCATGTTCGCTTTGAACCGTTTATTCTAATCATCATCGGGCAGCCCAGGATACCGTTGAGGCAACATATCCTCAGATAGTTGCTTGTGCATTCTGAGTATCTATCAGTGCCTGGGTGAATACATTCAGCCGATGGGTTGGTTGGTCAGCTTGGTCACGAAGAACGTAACATTGGTTACCCTCTCCACTTTCCACTTGGTGTTGGGGCGTTGTTGTTGGGTCCATTCCAAGGGATCCACGTTGGCCAGGTTCTCCAGCATCGTCTCTAGCGACGCCCGGTTAATGATGGTAAACGGTTGGTCAAATACCCGGATGTTACTGCTCGGGTAAAAGTATCGGACTTGATCTGTCTCCTTATGCTGCAGCACATAACCAAACGCCAGATTTAATTTGAAGGACGTTGCTTGGTCATTGAAGATGGCTTCCACGTAGCTGCCTAGACGGGCGAGGTCGGTCAGTCGAAAATTGTAGATATCTTGAATAGGGCGATGACGGTAGAAACAGTGCCGTATCATGGTCCAATGGCGCCGATAGATGTCACTCACTGGATGGGCGCCCTGTAAGAGATCGCTAGGAACATTTATGGGCTCGTCCAGAAAATGTTCGATGTTATCAGGCGTATGACTCGAAACCGTAACGGTGGGGTCCGGCTGGATATCCAGGCCCTCCTGGACCGTGGGTATAGGCAGGCTCTTCGTCATCGTATCACCAGTGGCGTTCGTCTCTCCGGGTTCATCTTCACTGGGGCTGACCTTCCGCGGCTCCTCTTTAGTGGAAAGTTGTCGCCCAAACCGTAGAGACGGGGCATGCATCAAACGTTGGTGCTGTCTAAACCGACTGGGTCGTTTGAAGAGTCGACCACAATCATTACATAGTACCGTTGCACCCGCGTGAAGTACCCTCTCATGACGCAGTAAATGATCCTCCCGATTGAATGACCGTGCGCAGGTTGTACAAGTATACCGAGCATCGTTGTGGGTGGAGGCCTCGTGGCGTCGTAAATTATTTAGACGAGTAAACAGCTTCTGGCAAGTTGTGCAAGTGAACATCTTGGTGGTTGACAGAGTGTCTGATGAAACGTCCAGGCCGCTTCCCTTTTATAGCACGCTAGCTGGTGATCTATTTTTAGCACACTCAGTTCAACTATCCCCAAGTCGAGGGCCGAGCCGTGACATCTTCGGTAACATCCGTGTATCTTCGGTCACCTCCGTACCGTCAACGATCAACATGTAGACATATAGAGTATGTACGGCATGTTATGGTATTCATCAGTGCATGAGTGACGCATTCAGCCGATGGGAGTGGTCGGTCAGCTTGGTAACGAAAAACGTAACATTGGTCACACTCTCCACTATCCACTTGGTGTTGGGGCGTAGTTGTTGGGCCCATTCCAAGGGATCCACGGTGTCCAGTTTCTCCAGCATCGTCTCTAGCGACACTCGGTTAATGATGGTAAACGGTTGGTCAAATACCCGGATGTTACTGTTCGGGTAAAAATATCGGACTTGGCCTGTCTCTTTATGCTGCAGCACATAACCAAACACCAGATTCAATTTGAAGGCCGTAGTTTGATCTTTGAAGATGGCTTCTACGTAGCTACGTAGACGGGTGAGGTCGGTCAGTCGGAAATTGTAGATATCTTGAATAGGGCGATGACGGTAGAAACAGTGCCGGATCATGGGCCAATGGCGCCGATAAATGTCACTCACTGGATGGTCTTCGTGTAACAGATCGCTGGGAACATTTATGGCTTCGTCCACGAAGTGTACTTTACCTTCCACGTCGTACAAAATCTGGCCCAAGGTCTTGTCGTCGGAATTTGACTGTTGAATTAGGGCGACATCATCATCATCGGCCCTCGTGCGATGGGTGGGAGTTCCCCCTGTTTCGATATTGATGCCTACGGGCTCTTCTATCTGCAAACGTGGCTGCGGAACAGGGTGTCGTGTGCGTTGGTGTCGCAGCAACTGACTGGTCAGTTTGAAAAGCCGACCACATTCTTCGCATGGACGCTTGGGTACTTCATGGCGTGCACGTGTGTGGCGCTGTAAATGATCCGGGCGCTGAAACGACAGTGTACATATCGTACAGTTATACCGGGCGGTTCCTTCGTGCTTGGTAGCCTCATGGCGGCGCAAGTCGTGCAGACGAGTGAATGATTTCGAGCACGTAGTACAAGTGAACATCTTGGTGGTTGACAGAGTGTCTGATGAAACGGCCAGACCGCTTCCCTTTTATAGCACGCTAGCTGATATCATGTTCGGGCACTTCCGTGTCTCTTGTCAAAATACTCGCTTCTGATTGGACGAGAGCTCTGTGACGGATTTTAAATACTCGCTTCTGTTTGGTGTACATCGCTAAAGGTCACCGGAACTGACCTTTGACCCCGGCGCGCGCTTACGTGACCGGAACTGACCTTTGACCCCGGCGCGCAAAGGTTTCCACCGCGGTGAAAACCTTTACAC
>JAVTVY010035640.1:0-14859 GCA_036873755.1 Hanleya hanleyi | reverse complement strand
CCAGGTAACTCACAATGGAATAAACCAAACAGACTACCAATACTATCCAGGTACCTCACAATGGAATAAGCCAAACAGACTATCAATACTATCCAGGTAACTCACAATGGAATAAACCAAACAGACTATCAATACTATCCAGGTAACTCACAATGGAATAAACCAAACAGACTATCAATACTATCCAGGTAATACACAATGGAATAAACCAACAGACTATCAATACTATCCAGGTAACTCACAATGGAATAAACCAACAGACTATCAATACTATCCAGGTAACTCACAATGGAATAAACCAAACAGACTATCAATACTATCCAGGTAACTCACAATGGAATAAACTAAACAGACTATCAATAATATCCAGACAACTCACAATGGAATAAACCAAACAGACTATCAATAATATCCAGGCAACTCACAATGGAATAAACCAAATGAAGATGACTCATCAGTTGAGCAAGATCCAGTAGGCGGTAACCCTTACAAATGGAATAAACCAAACAGACTATCAATAATATCCAGGTAACTCACAATGGAATAAACCAAACAAACGATCTAATAATATCCATAGTAACTTATGGACTGAATATAAAACCCAACAGACTATCATTGAATATCCAGGTAACTCACAATGGAAGAAACTGTAAATGACTATCAATAATATCCAGATAACTCCAAGCAATGGAATAAACCAAACAGACTATCAATAATATCCAGGCAACTCCACAATGGAATAAGAACTAAACAGATCATCAATAATATCCAGGCATAAACCTACAATGGAATAGAACCAAACAGAATTATTTTAATAGCTGTATCCAGGCAACTCACAATGGAATAAACCAAACAGACTATCAATAATATCCAGGTAACTCACAATGGAATAAACCAACAGACTATCAATAATATCCAGGCAACTCACAATGGAATAAACCAAACAGACTATCAATACTATCCAGATAACTCACAATGGAATTAACCAAACAGACTATCAATAATATCCAGGCAACTCACAATAGAACAAACCAAACAGACTATCAATACTATCCAGGTAACTCACAATGGAATTAACCAAACAGACTATCAATAATATCTAGGCAACTCACAATGGAATACCAAGCAGACTATCAATAATATCCAGGTAACTCACAATGGAATAAACCAAACAGACTATCAATAATATCCAGGTAACTCACAATGGAGTAAACCAAACAGACTATCAATAATATCCAGGTAACTCACAATGGAATAAACCAAACAGACTATCAATAATATCCAGGTAACTCACAATGGAATAAACTAAACAGACTATCAATAATATCCAGACAACTCACAATGGAATAAACCAAACAGACTATCAATAATATCCAGGTAACTCACAATGGAATAAACCAAACAGACTATCAATACTATCCAGGTAACTCACAATGGAATAAACCAAACAGACTATCAATACTATCCAGGTAACTCACAATGGAATAAACCAACAGACTATCAATAATATCCAGGCAACCCACAATGGAATAAACCAAACAGACTATCAATAATATCCAGGCAACTCACAATGGAATAAACCAAACAGACTATCAATACTATCCAGGTAACTCACAATGGAATAAACCAACAGACTATCAATACTATCCAGGTAACTCACAATGGAATAAACCAACAGACTATCAATACTATCCAGGTAACTCACAATGGAATAAACCAACAGACTATCAATAATATCCAGGTAACTCACAATGGAATAAACTAAACAGACTATCAATAATATCCAGGTAACTCACAATGGAATAAACCAACAGACTATCAATAATATCCAGGTAACTCACAATGGAATAAACCCAACAGACTATCAATACTATCCAGGCAACTCACAATGGAATAAGCCAAACAGACTATCAATAATATCCAGGTAACTCACAATGAAGCAAAACCAAACAGACTATCAATACTATCCAGGTAACTCACAATGGAATAAACCAAACAGACTATCAATACTATCCAGGTAACTCACAATGGAATAAACCAACAGACTATCAATAATATCCAGGTAACTCACAATGGAATAAACCAAACAGACTATCAATACTATCCAGGTAACTCACAATGGAATAAACCAACAGACTATCAATAATATCCAGGTAACTCACAATGGAATAAACCCAACAGACTATCAATACTATCCAGGCAACTCACAATGGAATAAGCCAAACAGACTATCAATAATATCCAGGTAACTCACAATGGAATAAACCAAACAGACTATCAATACTATCCAGGTAACTCACAATGGAATAAACCAAACAGACTATCAATACTATCCAGGTAACTCACAATGGAATAAACCAAACAGACTATCAATACTATCCAGGTAACTCACAATGGAATAAACCAACAGACTATCAATAATATCCAGGCAACTCACAATGGAATAAACCAAACAGACTATCAATACTATCCAGGTAACTCACAATGGAATAAACCAAACAGACTATCAATACTATCCAGGTAACTCACAATGGAATAAACCAACAGACTATCAATACTATCAAGGTAACTCCCAATGGAATAAACCAAACAGACTATCAATACTATCCAGGTAACTCACAATGGAATAAACCAACAGACTATCAATAATATCCAGGTAACTCACAATGGAATAAACCAAACAGACTATCAATACTATCCAGGTAACTCACAATGGAATAAATCAACAGACTATCAATAATATCCAGGTACCTCACAATGGAATAAACCAAACAGACTATCAATAATATCCAGGTAACTCACAATGGAATAAACCAAACAAACGATCAATAATATCCAGGTAACTCACAATGGAATAAACCAAACAGACTATCAATAATATCCAGGTAACTCACAATGGAATAAACCAAACAGACTATCAATAATATCCAGATAACTCACAATGGAATAAACCAAACAGACTATCAATAATATCCAGGCAACTCACAATGGAATAAACCAAACAGACTATCAATAATATCCAGGCAACTCACAATGGAATAAACCAAACAGACTATCAATAATATCCAGGCAACTCACAATGGAATAAACCAAACAGACTATCAATAATATCCAGGTAACTCACAATGGAATAAACCAACAGACTACTTCACGCCAGCTATCTGCGTAACTCAAGCAATGGAATAAACCAAAACGTATCATCAATATCCGTAATCACAATGGAATGTAAACCAAACAGATCATTTAATAATATCCAGGTAACTCACAATGGAATAAACCAAACACAACAATAATATCCAGGCAACTCACAATGGAAATAAACCAAATGACATCAATAATATCCAGGTAACTCACAATGGAATAAACCAAACAGACTATCAATAATATCCAGGCAACTCACAATGGAATAAACCAAACAGACTATCAATAATATCCAGGTAACTCACAATGGAATAAACCAAACAGACTATCAATAATATCCAGGCAACTCACAATGGAATAAACCAAACAGACTATCAATAATATCCAGGTAACTCACAATGGAATAAACCAACAGACTATCAATAATATCCAGGTAACTCACAATGGAATAAACCAAACAGACTATCAATACTATCCAGGTAACTCACAATGGAATAAACCAAACAGACTATCAATACTATCCAGGTAACTCACAATGGAATAAACCACCAGACTATCAATAATATCCAGGCAACCCACAATGGAATAAACCAAACAGACTATCAATAATATCCAGATAACTCACAATGGAATAAACCAAACAGACTATCAATACTATCCAGGTAACTCACAATGGAATAAACCAACAGACTATCAATACTATCCAGGTAACTCACAATGGAATAAACCAAACAGACTATCAATACTATCCAGGTAACTCACAATGGAATAAACCAACAGACTATCAATAATATCCAGGTAACTCACAATGGAATAAACCAAACAGACTATCAATAATATCCAGGTAACTCACAATGGAATAAACCAAACAGACTACCGGTATCAATAATATCCAGGCATCTCACAATGGAATAAAGTAACAACAAAAAATACACATTTGTAACATCGGAACCATATATCGGTAATACTAGCCCCGCCAAAATGGAAAAGGACGGGTCAAATCGTTGGCCTGTCAGTTTCAACGGTTGAACCGGGCAGGGTGTTTCTTGGACCATAAATTGTGCTAATGATACCCCTCCCTCGCCCAAATTCACCCGTATTCAATTAAATTAAAGACAATCTTATAAATACTTTTGAGATGATCCCCAAGAAAATTTCCCCACCCCACTCCAATTTCCCACTCCTACCCCTAGGGTTATATAAGTTCTGCTTCATATAGTCTATTAAAGAACATTTGATTATGGGAAATAGCATGCTGAGCTTTAAATACTATACATTTACATTTCCATACAGGAAACATACACAAATGATGCAAAATATCTACAAATATTATGATGGCCCTCTTTTTGTATTTCAGTGTCCATCATTTATTACTGGAAGTTCAAACACACTCACAATGTTAAAAATGAACGTGATCTACAACCTTTACCAATAGTAAACAATTTTTTTTTCAGCCACCAAAAATCTCAAACATATCAGAATATGTTAAGCAGACGAGGGAAATTGAATGGAGAATAAAATATGTTATTCCTCATGTATTGATCACATAAACAAACACACGGTAAATAAGTCGAAATCTTCCAAGAAAGAAGACTGGCTACTAAAACTGTAATCTGGCGCGTGCACTAGATAATCCTGCAACTGAATATTAGCATTAGCTTGTACTAGATGATTGTGATAATTTTTTAAACAGAAAGATTCCTGTTCGCTCTACTAGGGCTCTACTCCGAACCGATGTTTAGATTATTGGGTTAACACAAGTTACAAAATTAAGCAACACCGAGATAGATATTGGTATTTCCCTGGGATGATTTATTATTTCCGAATGAGTATGGGTTCGAATCCCGCCTTGTTTATTCTTTATCTCTGAAACTTCTTTTTTCATATCATCAATTATGTTTGGGTAATGCTCTCAATTGTGATTGATCAGTTGCAACGCCAGTTGCACCATTACACGGCACCGAGAGCGAGTTTGAGCTTCCAATGTGAAAATTCGCATGAGTAATAGCAAGGAGATCGACTAAGCCAGCAAAGCTCAATTGGTAGAGCAGCAGAATTAGCATAGGCTGTGGCTTGGAATCCAGCTAGAAGCTAATTATCCTAATTAACACATCTGCTGATGTTATCAAGACATGTTATCAAGCGTACCTGAGATACAACACATATTACGAATCGTTATATTCTTGGTATGTGCTTTAGAATAGGTTAACCAGAAGACTATACTGTGAAGTCATGTGGCTTTATTAGTACGTGTATGTCGGCACCTCTTCCCACTTATATGCGTTGTAATTTTTACCTGTATATGACGAGATTCTGCTGGTGGACGTTTCGTCCCCATAGCCCGCTCCCTGTACAAACCTTTTGGTTTTTGATATATGTTGACATTGTGGGAAGTTGGTGCTGGGTCGACATTGGGCCTTACAGACTAGTCGTTTGTGTTAAATGCCGTCATTTTCATCTGACGACGATACAGCTCACCAATCGCCAGTGTACGAGTTGTCACAGCGACACAGCTCACCAATTACCAATATACGAGTAGTCAGAGCATTTCCATCATAGCCATCATAGATCTAATACCACTTATGCCGGTGCTAGGGGCCGTGTGGTCATGGCATCCAAGTTGCCACATAAACAGGTACAATAAAAGCGTACCTGAGATACAACACATATCACGAATCGTTATATTCTTGGTTTGTGCTTTAGAATATGTTAACCAGAAGACATGTGACATCACAATAACCTAACCTGATCCTTGCGATGATTTGTATTTACATCTTGAACGGCACGACTAGCAACTTAACATGTATCAGACTGCATTCGAAATGAAGTGAAATTATAGAACGAACAACACCAACACCATTCGAGTAGATCTAACGAATGGACAGTGGGTCGGTGCGTGGGTGTAGGAATGGATATTCTGTTGAAATGGACTTAGCTTCCCGCACACACTTTCAATATACCCACTTTATATTGTTATAGAAGATTATGAACACGATAGAATATTACTTGATTAGAAGTTCAGTATTGGTGTTCTTGTTTTGCTGATAAATGCCAGAATTACATTTTGTGGGATGGATTGCTCACCTTGACTCGTGTTTGGGCACCTACAATGTCTCGGCAAAGTTCCGAGCCGCCAAGCGCATTCCCTCTCTTGGATTATAAACAGTGACACAGTTTCGTATAATTTTATTTATGAGCTGGCGTATATCTCCTTCCCTGGATTGACGTAGTTTCGTTTTCCTAGAAATCAGGAAATCACGTGACTTTTACTTGGAATACGGACGGAAGCTATGATCACATGACCTCTGTGATGGGTTGCGTTGCCCTGGACAGAAATATAGGTCGGTCAAAATTTACGTGACAGGTTCCGCTTATCGAGGATCAATTATATAGGTTGACATCTTTATGTATTGACTTTCTCTCAGCCAAAGTGTCAGAAAGTAATATACGATATATATTTGTTTACGTTGTGCCATTCGGTAATTTGAATGGATAAGAGATAAAGATGGACAGCGCCTGTGCCCTCAATGACCTTTGTCCTTAATAAATGAGAGCAAAGCCACTAAAACCACGTGATATCGTGAGGCACGAACAAAGTTTTGGTATATCATTATACATGAGAGATCACGTATAAGAGCAATGCTTGTTATGATGAGTTCTTATAAATCAGGGTTGGAATTGAACATTAGCTAACAAGGCTTGAATATAATATACAAGCGGTGTAACTTTACCATTTATCATGGCTTATTATGCACCTAATAATTATCACTCTATTCAATTACCCCTTTATGTGTACATATCTTTAGTCGCATATATAAAAGGGCACCGTTATATGAAACTCGACATGCCACCAGCAACAGCTCTCATGGAACTGCTATTGTTAGCGACTTTTACCCCCAACGCATACACGTAATGTGGTTGTCAAGTGCACATGATATCCTGAAAGGAGAACGGATAACAGTCTATTCAAAAGCTCATTCATTATTTTTTTCTTTTCTGTTTATTTCGGACATACACAGTGATATATTTAAGTGAATGCAACGGTTCCTGTTTCAGTATAGTAATTGTCATGTTTGTGGTAGAACAAAATGAATCGAAACTGAAAGCATTAGGACGGACAGCAGGAAAGTGTATATCATTGATCCATTACATAAATAATGCTACCGTGGATGAATAACATTGCACTAATATTAGCTTGTCAATGTGACATCACAATTGGCTTCTGTTGTGCCTATTTGTGTAGCCGGCTACAATATACAATTATTGCATGTTATATAGTGGAACATCACGATTTGTCAGCTCGAGACAAGTGATGTACAACGAGCACACAGCGCCAGTTGTACATCACTTGTCGAGAGCTGACAAATCGTGATGTCCCACTCTATAACATGCAATAGTTGTTTTGCTATACCGAATGTCATATTTGAATAAAATGAGGCTTTATTATTATGTGATTGATGATGGTACGATGAAATAAGCATATCGTGTTCAACAATGGGCGACCGTTGTTGATTTCAAAAAGCCGTGTCAATATAACCTGTTCAACCTCGGCTTGTTTGTCGACTCAATCGCATAATTTGGAAGAGTAACGTTCTCGGTGATCTTACGTACCTTTTGAAAAGATGCCAAATTTATTTCAGTCAATTACCAAATCACATTCACTAATTTCTATCACCAACGGGCCGACGTATACACATCAGGCCGACATACACACATCAATCTTCGTTTCGGGGAGTATGTTGGCGCGCGTACTATGGGAGGCAACTCTTAGTCCGACAGATGTCACCATGGAATAAATGTCTTGTTCAACGCTATGCCGTGGTACATGACATTTATTCAACGGTAAGGCAAGATATGACTGCTTCATCACTGAACATCACGATTTGTAGAATGTCACGTGACAGGCTGTCAACCAATGAAAACATTACAAATTTACATGAGGTGTAATAATATACAGTTACAGTCTTTTGATGAGGTGAATAGTTTTTTTCAGGTCCACAAAACCACATATTGACCGATATCAAAAGACTATAATTGTTTTATTATATGACACTGACGTCTCTTTCTCGTTAAATTGGGGAAAGCATAGTAGACATTTGCTTTGCTCCCGACGATCTTGTACCTGTTGTCAGCCAAAGTGTAAACCGACGGCCAATCCAACGACAATTTTCATTGGCTGAGCAGACGCATACGTCACGCCGAGTCAATATCACATTTATGGACCCGCTTCGGAGTCAATATGGAAAATTAGCGACGGCCACGTGACGACGAATGGTCCAATGGAGAAAGAGTAACACGCACAGTCATATACTAATAACAATTATAGACAAATTGTAAATGTCCGCGAGGGTCCACGAGGGTGCCGTGTATGAGAGCATGCGTTCATGCCATTGGGTAGTGATACAATTTTGGTTGGAAATAATGCCCCATGACTGTAGGAGGTGGATTGAGAAAATATAGTGGGTGGCGCAAATCCTCACCACGCCATTGTTATTCAGTTCGGGCCTATCATAAAGGCGTTTGCAAAATCATCTGCGATCGTAATTCTGGAATGCGCGGCCATGCGAATTTACCAAACATGACCATAATGGTATCCATTCTCCTTTAGTTTCTGCAAAATCTACCAAATACGATTTTCATTCACAAACGTGCAGTTGACTTTCCCATGAGGTTTATCATAGGGACGAACGAGTTGAAGTATTCAGCGCCTGTACTTGGATCATAATTTATGAACAAAGTCGCTCAAAATTGATTGTAAAATGTGTCCATAATTATAATCTTTTATCCGGATGAAGCGCTAAACGCAAAAAGAGCCACATAATATAAGTTAGACGATGGCTGGCCACCCCCGAATTGCTGCATTCTCCCAATTTTTCGCCAGTTTATTGGTGCAATACCAATAAATTAAATCTTGAGCTAAGCGCACATACATTTTTTATCGTGTCGACACTCCCCGACGGTCATCTTCAACCTTTTAACTTGTCATACAACTTGATCAGTGAACTAGGTAAGAATATGTTGGGGACATCACCACATGGTATCAGATGAAAATTCCCAGTGTAGGCCGTTCTATATTGACAAGGATATTGAAAAGGGCGTGCTCTTACTGACGGCGGGAGGTCTGACAGATTAGTGTTCGAGCTACATTTCCTTGCTCCCTACTTTGGACCTTCCCTTGCATCTCAAAAACACAAATTTTCATCTAGTATGTGAACCACATCTCTATTACATCACCACAGTTCTTTGATGGGAATATAAAATGTCGCTTAATCACGTCGTGTTGTCACAGCAATCAAAGTTGCCACTTGAATATCTGCAATGAAAGGTTGACTGACATCCAGAATTGCAATGATATCCATCTTATGCGTTAATTATTTTTATTTCATACACATCTGGAATTGGTACTAACTGTCATACGAAATAGGGCTTTTGATGATTGACGCGGACATTATTTTATGGACGACGGCTGTATATTGAATATCCGATCTGAAGCTTGCTATCCGAGATATTTCTTTCCGAAACTAGCCTCAATTAAACGCAACAATGAAAGGGTGGTGGAAAACGATTCCGACATACGGACAGGAAGTCATATGACCCCACCGACAAATCTACTGACTGCGTCTGACCAGTCATCGGCTGTATTGAACTTTTCCACCGTACAAATCTTCGTCCAGTTTTCTTATTATTTACCAGGACAGGAAATGATTTACTTAATCGATGACAGAGGTACCGTATATTTAAATGATAGAAGCCTTGGACACTACATGGTCACTAAAAATAGACATCAGTGTGAATTTGCAAGTGACCCAAATACGTATTCTGGTGTATTTCAGTTAGGTCTAACTTCCGTTTCTGAGTAAAAATCCTATCTCGTGGATTCTGCTCAGAAAGAGGGGGAGTGGCTAACATTATGGTATTTTGACCGTGATGTGTTTCACCGAAGATTAAAAAATCGCGCTAACTATAGGCTTAGCCCTATCTGGACCTGGCGATTTGGGGTGTAGCGCAGCCTGGGGGGGGGGGGGGTGCGCCCCCATATATTTTCGCCATCGCTAAAGCTAGAGGTCTGAAACTTACCACACTATATCATTGGATCAAGCTCTACACGCAAATGTAAACAAAAATTCAAGATGGCCGCCATGGAGACGTTACGGTGACGTCGTTTTTAAAAAGAACATTTTTGGGGTCAGAAATTTCGAATTTTTTGTTTTTGTTTCTTCTTCGCAAAAAGTGCATGATAACTTAGTAAATAATAATCTGATATGAAATAAAATAGATTTTACCCACTTTTCCATACAAAAAAAAAAGCAAAAATTTTGAAGAAATATGAAAAAACATCACTTTTCTGGTACCCCACATGGCCGCAACTTTGAATTTACCTATGATCCTCTGCTCGGGAGGGGGGCATGCAAGTAAGGTCAAGATGACCCCAATATGATAATCTAAAAAGTCACGAAGATTCAGCTCTCAATTTTTTTGTCGTTCCGGAGACAGGAGCAAAAACCTAACGGGGAGTGCCCACCTCCCCGCCGCCCCCCTACCAGGCCAGGTGGGTTTAAGACGATTAGCAATGACGTGGACGTAGTGAGGCACGGCTCCTTCAAACTACCCAGTGGCACGGACAGACACAGGTGCACGCATGGACGCATGGCTCCTTTTATTGTATAGATAGGTATATTGATGAGGTGATGAATATACCTAAACACTACATACATTTCAGACGACCCTCGTGGACATCATTTTGAATTTATCTGATTTAAGTTAATTTTAGCTACACAAACAGGCTCATCAAAAGACAAAATGTGGTGAAAAGCTAATAATTTAATAAGTTAATCGTTTATAGTACGATTGTTGCCTTCATGAATTACTGATATACACTATTATGCCACATATGTTAAAGCTTTCAGCTTTTCTTTCGTGTAGGGGTTTTGCACATTGATATTGATATTGGTATAACAGGTTATGGGTACGATAAGCGATAGAATAAATGCTATGTTTCCGTCCTCTAACTGCTCAGATAATGGATGGTAACACGGAATTGCCTATTGTGTTGAGAGGACGCCAGAAGAAGCTGAGTCCTAAAACAATAAATGCAATTTCGTTTACCATCCATTGTATCAGCAGTTAGAGGGCGGAAAAGTACTATTTATTTCTATTCTAAAGCATCAGTTGCAAGTGTTTTAATGCTAATTCAAAGAATAATATGGCCATCGTACCCATTTGAAATTCAATTACACCTGGCGACAAACTCTGATAGACCCGTCCAGATCACGTAATGTGGCGTTCCCCTCAGGCCGGTCTATTCTCTCAGGTGAGGGGAGTAATAAAGCTCAGGGAATGATAATCCGGTTCACTGTCGTTTTACAGTACTTGTGTTGACGTGTTTTCATGTGATAAAAAATGAATGATAACAGATTCATTTTTCTCACATCGAGTAAGGCGCTGATCTGTACGAGCTCCTGAGAGTCGTCTTCACACTTTTGCGGTTTTTAGCCGAGACAAGCGCTCTGTTGATTGATTCTGATGGACTCTGAAAATTCTGGATGATTTTTTTCTTTGCACGAGATAAAATATACTCTTCAAATAATCTTATGTCGATTTACCAAGTAATTTACAGCTCCATATATCAGCATAAATTAGGGAAAACAGGTGCATCGTGTCGTGTGAATAGCGGCGAGTTTGTATGAATGACAGCTGTCGTCATCGCAAAGTAGCGATTTCAGCACGCGCTCCATTCATAACTTGACTACGGTTGCCACGCCCTCGGAAATACAGGCTCGGCAAAACAACACGAATAATGCGAATTGATTCACATGTGAAAGATTTTCCAGTCGAGAAACTAAGTTATTGGAGGAAAAATCAATTGAAATACCAACCTCCCCACAGCGCATGCTCCATTTCGCAGGCTCCAATAACATCCCTGCCTCCAATAGCGGAAGTTGACCTTTACTACGTTGCTATGACGTATAGGGGAAACCAACCAACGCACGGTTCAGTTTGAATCCGACCAAACGACTCCTTTAGTGTTGCACATGAGCGAACTACTTTCATATGCTCTGTCCAGATAAACAGGAAAAATTATCTCCAGATAATTCTTTTTAACGCTAGGTCAACGGAGGTATTATGCAGACTTGAAAAGTAATCAAAATTTTCGTTAAACATCTATTTTACTATATATGATGTCACTGCCGGCGATGTGCGCGAAGGCCCCGAATCCGGTCCAAAAATCTGACTGGTGGCTGGGGTGTTATTAGACCCCCAGCAAGGTGGTTGTTGAAATACAAGAATTTCCGCGCCCACAATTCGAAGACCTATTCCATATTTCATGTTAGCACCAAATTCAGAAAACAACAACAAACAACAATCATAGTATACATAAAACTAAGAGAGAGAAGCCAGAGAGAAGTTGTTGTCAATGATGCCGGCAAGCCATTCTAGTGTTCCAAAAATATCAAATCCGTATCGCTGATCAGTATACGTAATCAATTCGTTGTGAGGTCGAAAGTCGCGAGTAATTCTCATTTATAGTCACTTAAAATGGAGCAGACGGTGACCTATTCACCCTGCCCAAATTGTATTTTGGAATAGGTCCATTTTGGGATATAGCCACGTGTGAAAGAATAGTATATCGTCCGTTATAAGACAAAAATCTTCTTATGCTTTCAATACTAAAGGACAAGCGGATGTCTTAGAATATTATGGGAGTCGTTAATTCTGCCAATAAATGCCCTGGAACATGTCCAACACTGATCAATAATTACATTTGCTGGTATGGAGTCACCTTTAATGTCTCGGCAAAATCCCGACCCGCCAACCGCTTTCCCTCTTATGTTTCGCTTTATGTTATTTACAAGCTTGTGCATAACTCGTACCCTATAGGTTGAGGTAGTTCCACTTCTTATTCCTATAAATCAGCCCACGTGAGTTTTACTTGGAAGCCAATTTTTTTTTCCTAGAAACATTCCATCTGAGTTTTACTTGAAATACTGTCTGACCTATGTTAACATGACATCTGTGTGGGTTGTTTTCCCCTGAACAAACATTTAGGTCGATCAATATTTGGTTTATTTGCTTTGTATATCCAGGCTCAATTACACATAAGGCGACGAAGTACTGTTAATAAAGTCGTATGCGGTGTAAATGTGTTTGCAGCTTGCCTCTCAGTAATCTGGCTGGGTAACGGTTAATCGACACACCCACTGGCGGCCGTATTGCTTTAGTGCTCTATATGCTTAATAATAGTGCATAGCTACAAAAACCACGCGATATGGAGAGGCAGAAAAGTGGCTTGGTATATAATTAAACCAATCTCAGTAAACTCAGATATAATATCACGGAATTTCCCTGATTTACCATCTTGGTTTACCTAGATTGATAATTAAACATGTATGCGAGATAATGGCAGGCTGCAACAATACAATCCATCGTGTTTATTATGCACCTAAAGAGTATACCTTTATTCGTCCATTGTATATGTGCAAAACGCTCCTCCTCCATATAAAAGGGAACCAGTATAGGACAATCTACATCTGCCATGGAAGTGCCATATTTAGAGACTAGCCCAGATATGTGAAGTGATTGCCTTGTACCTACATGTATCATATCGTGACATAGAACGGACAACAGTTCCTCACTATTATGTAAACAATTATGTGGAAAGATCTAACAGTTATCAACCAATCTCATACCAACAACCATAAACATACAATTGTTCACAATGAATGCAATTAAATACATACTAAATAAGCCGTATTAGTATAAAGCTTACAAAGACCAGCAAACCTAAAGTGTGATATAAAGAAGAAGAATTGAGAAGTAGTCCAGGAGTTCGTACAGCAGATTTTGCCTAGAGAGAGGGCGTATGAATAATATGGTCATTTACCCATGGTGTTTCTCGCGGAAGAATTAATAATCACGTTAACGATAGGCTTAATGATTAGCAATGGCGTGGATGCACTCACACACATAGCTCCTTTCAAACTACCCAGCGGTACGGACAGACAGCGGCACGGACATACACAGGTGCACGAACGGACAAAGGAGCACGGACGGACAAAGGAGCACGGACGGACACACAGATCCTTTTATTGTATAGATAAGTATACATAGGCTGAAATGCTACACACATTTCAGAGGCTCTGTCCAATTTTATCTACTACGAAGGTTATCCGATTATTATATTTCAACAGAAGCAGCTGTATTCAATTAAATAAATAAATGAAAACAAAAATGAAAAATATGAAAAATAATAATAAAAATTGATGAAAAAATAGAGAAAAAATACGTCCAATGAAGTATAAAATTGACGTCACCGTGACGTCAGTATAACGTCAATGTTGCATCCTTTGATACAGCGTAATCAAATATTGTTTTTTTTAAGTTTTCAGGTCCCTATTTGCGAATACAAATCACGGTCACAAAACAATCCACATATTTCGCAGATTCTGCCGAAGACGGGAGTAGGTGTAACTTTTTGAAGAAGCAAAAATCTGGTGACCTTGGTCATATTTTATATTGATGAATATACAACTGCTGCTGTTATCTTTCTGGATGAACGAAAATAACCCACTGTTAGAAATAAAGATACATGTATCAGCGAGACAACTCAAGCGATATGTTTTATGGACTGTCTGGACAGTAATATTCCAGTGAGACCTGCATATTGCGTATATATATCGCGCCTAGTAGCATTAGCTAGATCAGATGTTAGATGTGCCG
>JAVTVY010035639.1:0-15199 GCA_036873755.1 Hanleya hanleyi | reverse complement strand
TAACACAAAAACAAACAAGGAATGGGAGTAGGGGTGATTATGTTTCGATATCTTCTTCACACTTGGGTCTAGAGAGCTCAAGCTTTTAACACTTTGTGGTTGGATACTATAGTTGAGCAAAACGAGAAATCAAACTTCCAATACTTCTGGAACGAAGTCTCTGTAATGTCTGTTTTGAACTCTCGTGTATATTCTTTATAGCATAGTCAGTGTTACAGGGCTATATATCGTCGCTCTGAAATATCTGTATCTAACACCGCCCAAGTCAGTGTTAGGGGCCGCGTGGTCATGTCATTCAATATATCCACATGAACAGTCTCAATAAAAGCGGGGTTGAGATAAAATCATCACAGGGGTCACTTTTGGTTCTTGTGATGTTTTTTAGAAATATGCAGTCAGTATATTTGTCGGTGGGCTAATATGACTTCTTGTCAGTACGCCGGCTTCGTTTCCCACCGTTTCTCATTATGGTATGTGTTTAATATGTTTCACACATGTTAAACTCTGCTCGACTTAGGTTAAGGATTATCAACTAGCTGCTAATGGTCAACTCTTATCCAAGAACGACTTCACATGAAGTTACCGCTTGCATGTCAATTGTGGTGAATTATTAACCAAGTATATAAAGTTGCCGCTTGCATTTGTTAACTCCATCAGCGCCATGTCGAAATTATGGACATATAGAAAGAAGATATATTTTCTAATTAGAGAAAACCAGTTAACTTGCTAGATGAAATGAATGAATGTTACATGAAATGAAAGGAATGGATTCAGGCCAGAAAGTATTGAGGGAAGACGAAAGGCAGATCCCATCGAACTATTTTCAAATATGATGCATGAAGTGAGACAAAATGCATTGAAGCAACAGAAACCCGTGCCCACCCAACGTGTATAATCCAAAGACCTAATTCGTATAACATCCACATCAAAGAAAAATGTGGATGGTCGAAATTGAAAATGTGTACCTCAGTTCATACGAATTAATTCGATAAATATATCTCATTCGAAAATGGATACTTGTCAGTTTCTTTGGTTACATTTTTGAAGCTAGATATACATTATGGGAGCGTTCTATTACACTGTGATGCTTAATTGATATTGACAAACAAAAACAAACATTCCAATGCCTCCCTTTTGTATAAACAAGGTAATTGAAAAAAATACGAAAAGATCCAATATATATGAATTTGTCAATACAATAGTTATATCACTAGCAAGTGTCAGATCCGATATCAAACTTCAATAATCAGCCGCAGTCCATAACGAAATTCCGCTTCAGTAATCGCAAGACCTATTTCGTATGACAGTTAGCCTCAATTCCAATGTGTATAAAATAAATACAAGAAAAACAGTTTTCGATGATGCCAGCAAGACATAATGATGTTCTTTTCATAAACTCCGAAATCACTGATCATTACTCTTTATCCAAATGAATTCCAAGTCGTGTCCAAAGAGTATCAGTCACGATCTGAATGCGTTGTTCATTTGAACACTATGTGAAAACACATGATATTCAAACAACCCCCAATCTTAATAAATTAATATCCTATCAATTCTCTCCAATCGTACATGTCGCTATATAGAATGTTAAGTATTACAATTGAATTTGGTGTTCTGAGCGCCCTTACCATGAATATTGAATAGCATTATGACATCATGGTCGCATCTGCACTAGTCCACTTGCACTCGGGGAGTGAAGATAGTGTCAATGTATCCGTTTACCCTAACGTTTACACCAAAGACCAGTCTATATATCTACCACGTATTATGGTGCCACAATGTCGGGACCGCGGAAACATGAAAAGTCACCCCACAGGCGCGGCGTCTAAGTTGACTGAGCCAACCAAAATTTCTCTGTCAATAATGTTCCCTTCAAAGCACTATGAAGTGTTCTCATGATTGGTTGTCACTCGAGTTACTGCAAGCCTGTTAGATCCTTCAAGCGACATATCCAAACGGGGGAGCAGGCAGGATTTAATTTTAATCAGATTGAACAGCCTCAGACGTTATAGCCAAACACAAAAATTAGCTAAAATCTAGATGCATTGTAAGGCTGTGTTATCTTGCCGTCAGGTATTTGCGCATCCCTCTTCTGTCCATTTTTTTGCAAATATCAGGCCAGTCTCGGCAAAATGATATGTATATATATGATTAATTGGAGCGATATACAAGAGGTGGCACAAACTGACATCTGGCGGCTAAAAAGCAACCATATGAATCAACCACATTTTTCTCGACACCTCACATTCAGACCTCGGACCCGAGAATACGGTGGACTTGGCCTTAGTATCTCAGCCGCGCTGTTATTGCAGCTGTTCATGTGAAGAATATGAAGTATCCACACGGCCCCTAGCACCGGCTTAAGCGGATTTAGATACACTACATGTAGCTCGGGCGCTGTGATGATAGATCAGCTCAAACAAATAACTCGTTTGTTGTTAATGGATGAGCATCGAGGTCGCCTGATGGCGTAAATGTCTAAGCATGGGGTAAACATGGTGAATGCAAGAATACCCTGAAAAACTAACCTGTAATGCCCGACGTCGTACGGCTTGAATTTCCCACCAAAATAATAAACCTACACATATTTGTCGAATGACATGTACAGGGGGCGGGCCTCGGAGACTAACAGACCAGCAGTAGATACCTACCATATACAGGTAATACATTGGAGCAATATGCAGAAAGGTGGGGAAAATTGACGACGTCTGGCAACTAAAAGGCCACCATATGACACGGTTTCCCTCGGCACCTCACATTCAGACCCAAGAATGAGGTAGATTCTCGAACATAGCTTAAGTATCTCGGCCGCGCTTTTATTGCGGCTGTTCATGTGGAGACTATGAAGTATCCTCACGGCCCCTATACAATCTTAGTTTACCGAGATATCAGACCATCCCAACACGGCCGCCATTTCGATTCTACCCATATTTCATTGCCAACAAGATGGAGCAAGCAGACCATCTCCAGTAATAAACTCGTTTCTTATTCATTACAATTAATGTTTCCTCTCAATCCCTTACTGTGATTGTCTTAAAGTTACGCATAGCGATGCAAAATTCATTAAAATCCAAGTTTTCACAATATAACCTTGAGTGGACAAGAGACATGAGGAATTCCAACTAACCCCGATTTTTGTGGGACACTCTCAATCAGATTTTGATTTTCTGTCTTATTTCAGGCCAGATTATTAGTTTGTCACCCACAAAATTATATTAATTTACTTCTGTACAACACTTGGTTCAAATGAAACCCTTTGAAACACTGTCCAGATATAAGCGGAACATTTTATAGAAATAAATAAAGGAAAAAAAACAGAACAAGGCACAAATAAAGGAAAAATACAATTTCTAGATTCATGACGTCATAGCGACGAAACTGAAGTAGTTACCGGAAGTCTGATTACTCTATCTTTCGGGTCGATATCCAGAAGCAATGCGTGGAGCATTTCATTATGATAAACAGCGAACTAAAGAAAATATGGCAGGGTAATCTCCCCTACCCCCATTTGGAGTTAACGGTGTCATGACCGGATAACATCTATATGAATCCATGCTGAGGTCAAACGGGACTTAGTAGAAAGACGTATCTGGTCTAGAATTAAAAAGTGGACATATATCTTTCAATATTATATGTCAAATATCATCAAGAATGGATTACTGCGAAAGAAACAGAGAAAATGGGAGAAAATATTTCCAAAAATTCATGAGACAAAGGCTTCTCGAGCTTATGACATCACTATGACGTGGCTATATTAGCTAGAGGAATTTGGACTGTTTTATCTAAAAGGTCATTATTCGGAGGTAAATTTGTGTAAGTTTCAGATCACGAAGCGCAGGGGTAATAAAAATATGAGGGCTGATTTACCCCTATCCCCATTCCGGTTTTAAATTTTTCAAAACCAGTCAGCATCAAACAATTGCATGTAGCAACCTTAAGCACCACCGTAGATATCTACATCAGGTATTTAACTGACTGGGAGATGTTGATCTTCATGAAAAAGAAGTCAAAAAAAATCTACGCGGGGGGTGCTACGTAATGACATGTTTTCGCGAGTGGCTACCGGACTATACCATCGCAATGTTTCACAACATTCATGCAGCAGTGTTCGCCATCACATGGAAATCTGTCATTTTTTATTGGCCGATGGCGGCCATACTGTCGCACACAATTGACAGAGCCATCGATCCTGTGTAGCTGATCGGTTCTGTGGTTCCGAAGGAGAAGATCTTGGAAAGTTTGAGGGTAAATCAAAAATGACCGCCAAATAGTTATTTCAGTCAGAAAATTCTACTTGGCAGTAAGATCTACATGCCATATTATATTTCTGTAAAATAGCTAGGCGTCAAATGTGAAATTCCACGCCAATAAAAATCGACTTCAAGAACAGGTTCGATCAGTTCGGAAGTGTCAACAAACTTGAATCACAATTCACATGGTCGTCTCTAAAATAGAGAGCATGTTATTTAAGCTGTGATTAAGTGCCCCCTGGTGTCAGAAAGTGTGACTAAGCTGACTTCACCGTATTCAAATTGGTCCATGTACCAAAGACAGATTGATAGCTTCGCATTACGGTCATGGAAGCGAAGATATCATATGTACATTTATTTACATCAGATAATTACTGGTTTCTGACTAGGTTGCATACACTCTTTGTTGTGACAGTAGTGGTTGAGATGTACCCATCATGACATCGATTTACATGTTCCAATGATAGTGCTTCGTATGAAGAAGTATCCGAAAATGTGCAAAATTAATGGATTCAGGTCTAGTCATCGCCGTGTTCATAAGAGCACCTGCCCTGTATATAACAAGATGGTTGATGAAATAGACGATGTGGTTATAGCACCTGTCCTGTGTATAACCACATGGTTGTTGTCATTGACGATATTGCCGAGCAGGTTATATCGCATGTCCTGTGTATAACTAGGTTATTACTTTCAAAGACCATGTCGCCGTGCCGACTTACACTATAGTGCCTGTTCTGTATATGACAAGACGGTTGGTGTCATAGACGATGTGGACGTGCCGAACATAGCGAGTGTCCTGTATATAACCAGATAGTTGGTTTTCAAACACGATGTGGCCGAGCCAGGTATAGCGCCTGTTCTGTATATAACCAGTTGGTTGGTGTGACAGACGATGTGACCGTGCCGGTTATAGAGCCTGTCCTGTATTTATCCAGGTGGTTGGTACAGACAGTCGGATATTGGTATATTTAACAATTGCGAGACTAATAAACACACCTATATTAAGACACTCGTTTTGAAGGGAGTAATAGTAAATAACCATTATGTAAAGTTCGATTTCTCAATTGAAAGTATTTTAATATAAAATTCGAGCGAGTTCTATGAATGTTTGTACTTTACAAAGATATCGGGCTAATCATTTAAACATATCAGGGTAACGCTAAAAATAATCAAGTAGGCCTATGCATCCTATTATTTGAATATAGAGGACGTATCAGAATAATGTATAAGTCATCATCTGTCTCTTCACAAATATGACAATTCCTATCTGCAAGCTCTTCTTGACCTGCTTGTGCCATCTAACCATCTCAGTCGTATACTGAGTTGTGTATGTACTGATAGGAATTCTTTTTAATTGTATTATCTCGGTGTCATGGTTAGGCTTGTGTCTCATAATATTTGATTTCTGCAGTCAATGGTATGCGCAGGCGTATATTGGAGCCCATTTATTCTTTTATTTTTACTTTCTTGAAATTTAAAAATTAGAATTCACTGCCAAATGTTCAACAATTACGCTATAATTAACTACATTCTCAGTTATCATATCACGGTAGATACAAGAAAATCATATGATTCATTACAACTCAATGAAATTATTCCTATATTTTGCCTTGTGGCTGCAATAACCCGTTTGATGGCTCCCGGTATTGTCTTTATTTCCCCTTGAAGTATGTTATGGTGTCACTACTTGTTTACTGGAACATTTTGAATGTCTTTAGCCAAATTTCACACAAAGTTATCTAGGCCTCCTTCATGCGATACAAATATGTGTATAAAAGACGTTGGAAATCGTTTTTTATATACCGGTATGCTGAACTAATATTTTTGGAAAACAAAATCGGAGTTATTTTGTTCATGCCTCTGCTTACATTGTATAATTACTTTCCCTCTATTTACATGTAACGAGGAATGGATAAAAACTACTTTCGTAGAGTTATTTCAACATTATGTTTTCTTAGATACTTATACCAGGTACATATCAAGGCCTATAAGCTTATAAAGTTCATTTATGGTATATAGATATCCTTCATAGTTTGTTTATCGCAGGTCTTGTGTGTGATCATTCTCCAAATAGCTGATACAAAGGTTCTGTTACCATTGAGATAAAAAAGCCAGTCTCAATGAGGTAGAGAATCACCGTGGATCACTATTTTGATCAACTGAGACATATTTTTACCCTCGTGCTGAGTGAGCGTTTAGGGCTGGGCGGAGAAATATCCCGTATATATTGAATTGAAGCTCGGTTTAGTTTTAGAGAAGTCATGTTTACCGTAGATAATGTTATGTCATGTTAGATTTTATATCTCATGTGTTGAATTCAGGTAATAATCTATGTTATGTCTTTATCGGTCTTTCAATGATTTTGAGTATGATGTTCGAGATTTGCTATGGCTCAACTGTTGAAATTATTGTTAACTTAAATCCTATCAATGGACAAGTCTAAATCGCAAAACAAGTAACTCAGTCATATAGTTTTTCTGTGCTATCACCCTTCTTGTTCTCTATGCCCCTTTAACCCTATCTTGCCTAGGCTTTTTGGGACCTCTCGTGACCTGAGGGGGGCCGAAATGCCCCCCTCCCTAATTATTTTTCTTACCCCTTGAGCTAGGGGGCTGAAACTTACCACACTATACTCTTGGATCAATCTCTATCAGAAAATGTAAAAAAATCCAAGATGGTCGCTTTGATGACGTCACAGTGACGTCATTATCAACAAGGGCATTTTTGTGGTCGATTTTCGGTCAGATTTTCTGAATTTTTTATTTATGCAATTTACCCGCAAAAAACTGCACGATAAATTAGTAAATATTAATGTAATGTGAAATAAAATAGTTTTTGCTCACTTTTCATCATTTTTTTATACCCCACCTGGCCGGCATCTTGAATTCGCCCCTGATCCTCTGCTCGTTTGCTCGGGGGGTATGCAAATAGGCTCAAAATGATTCCAATATGATAAACTATATAGTCACGGAGTTTCAGCTCTCCATTTTTTGTCGTTCCGGAGATAGCGCAGAAAGTTTGGTGGGGGCCATTTTGCCCCCGCTCCAAGGCCAGGTAGGGTTAATGATATTGGAGAGGAAGTTTACCTCAAATGGGCAGAGAACTCATACGTTTAGTATTGTTGGCAACATTGCTATTTTTGGGAAAACAGTTTTCAAAATATACTGAATATTTTATATGATACTTGCCAGAAATTGGGCATCAAAGTATGTCAGTCTGAGAAATAATGTAATTATTTACCAAGTAATATAGAGAGTACAATGCTCTTCATGTTATATTAACTCTAATATGTTTTAGCATACACGAAGGCTATTTCACTAATAATGAAACAACCAAGTATCTACTTATGTCAATTAAAATGCCATTAGAATGCCATTAATATGCAAATATCCATTAAATTTCCCCATTAATTTTTGGTCCAATATTTCTAATGGACACACCAGAATTAATAGCCTGCGTTTGGCATTAAAATTTTTTAGGGGTCAGTAAAAAGGCTGACCTCATTATGCCCATATCTATATGATACCTATGCTCATACTTAGGTTCATACTCCATGAAAGAATCACGAGACAATGCACATAATGACCAAATCTGGGGACAACAATATGTCTAGACTTCAGCCTTTTCAGTTGCACAAAGACTCAGACAATATCTTCCTACATGAAGTATTTACCTATACTCATATCTAAACGGAGGGTCAAAATATGGGGTTTGCTGTTGCCAATTTGACAGAACGTGTACATTATTTTGGATAAGACGTTTTAGGACGAGTCTGACTCGCGACTAAGAGGCTTTATTATCATTCAATTTTGTTACAATTTTTTCATCCAAATAGACGACATGCTATATGAAGTGTACCGTAAATTCGCGCGCGGCGGAAACAATTCAATATTGGGGGAGGGGGCAAATCGGGGGTGGGACCGACCGGGAGGGAGTGTCACCCTCCCGCGAAACGTGAAATTATGAAAATTTACCCTTCATTTTACGCACTTTGGTGCAGTTCAGAGAAGATTTTAGTGTGAAAATTTTCATAATTTCCGCCTTTCTAACTCTTACAAAGAGACAAAGAAAAAAGCTTCCTCAAATATTGGTGTTCAGATGAACATCTTCTCGTTAGTTTAAATAAAAGTCAACTTTTAACTCCTCTGCAAAGAAAAAGATCACTTCACCGATGCGTTTGTTGCATCAACGCCAAGCTGAACTGTTCGAAGTGGTGGGTGCCAAACGCGGCTATTTCCGGTGCTAATTAACGTTTTTATTTAGTGGATATCATATGAAACTGATAAATCATCAAAACTGTGCTGGAGTTAACTTTAAATCAGGTAGACCAAACACAAGGAAGAAGTTAGCACTTTGCATGAAACTGCAATTTAAAACTAGTCACGATAAATTTGGACCTGTGAAGGAATAAAGGAGGGATACACTACACTGGGAAATTTTGAGATTTCTGATGCGTCTCTACTAATTTTCGACCCATTTCAAGGCACTTCAGTCGCAATTATTGGGGGTCAAAGTGGTCCTTGCTCCCCCCCCCCCTACCTCGCCCCTTTTCATATTGGAGTGGGGAGGAGGCTGACCCCGTTGCCCCACACCCCTCTCGATATTATATGCGGAGGCAGCTATCTTGTAAAACATCAACTCGCTCGGAATTATTCATGTGTGGCAGGCGCAATCTGTTGAGAACGTAACGGCGCTTTATCACTTCTAAGATAGAGATTCATTAATAATTTCTTACAAAACTGGCATTCCATGTTACAAATTCTACCACGAAGTATTTTGTACTTTCTCGTGTCAACAAAGTTTAAACTGTGTAAACGTTAAGAAACATAAAATTGCATGTACAGGATTTCGTATCTAAAAATAGTTTAAAGATTGAGATGGGTAGATCTGCACAAGCAGGTTAAGAAACGGCTTGACGATAAGAAATGTCATATTTGTAAAGAATGGAAGACGACTTGAATATTATTCTGATACGCCCTCTATATTCGAATAATAAAATGCATACCTGAATATCTTTAGCGTTACCCTGATATGGTTAAAATGATTAGACTCATGTCTTTGCAATGCACATATATTCATAGAACTCATTTGGAATGCGAAATCAAACTTTACATGATGGTTATGCACTGTTATTCCCTTGAAACGGGTATCTTAAATTATATAGGTGTGTTTATTAATATTTTCTACCATATACAACCCCATGCAGTTCGTCATCTCGCAATTGTTAAATAGATCAATATCCGATTGTCTATATCATGTCATCCTGATCCGTCGTCAACATATTTCGGTTTCCTGCCTGTACATGTATGCTTACGGACAATATCTCTCTAATATGCAGTTCGAATCATGTTTAAATTCACAAGTGATGACAGTACTCCGGCAATATTGATATATTTCCACACTGATGTCTTATAGATTTCTTATAGTATTTTGTTGTTGTTGTTTTTTATCGTCGCTATTCAAGTGTTCATGTTATTAGCATCCCCCTCCTCCGTTTCTTCAACTGGGACATTTGACAGAATCTTGCCATTTGCGTTTCTTGGCTGGAATTTGTGCCCCACTTTGGCATCATCGACCATTTCGAGATATTTGCATAAATTCACATAGAGGCACACATATTTGAATTATAAATGAAATATAATTTAACACAATTCAGTAGCCTACTTATGTATCCAAAGAAAACAAAAACACCCAATAAATATATTCTACGATGGCGCGATTGTACTCCAACACCACGACACATGGTTGTGAATGCATGTGAAATGTGTCATTCGGAGGGTATCGCCACAATACTCTACAATGTACACAGACGGACTTTGTGCCGTGATAAAGTGGGGATTATTTGATATATAGAATCATATTACGACTGATATAGGTCAGTGTGACCCGAACATCAACCAGGAAGGTAAAATCAATTGTGATGCCCGATATCAGCTAAACTAGATGTAGGTCGCGCCAGGTGAGCAGACTGTTCATACTGGATCTTGTCGCCTTACTGCAGAACAAAATATTCTACAGAATTATGGTAAGCAGAGGCGTTTTAGTTATTGAAGTTAGCTTAGAGTGACAAATCGGTATCAATTAAAACAATGTCAAACTGCGTAAGGTACGTCTCGTCAAACAGTTGAAATTAAAAATAGAAACATGACAATTCGCGTGGAAATAGGCAAAGATATAAATTATACTGCGTTATCAAAACACTAAACGTGTTCTCATATGTATATATCGGTGGATAGTAGCTATATAGTAGTATAAGGACTGTAACTTGAACATCATGCAAATACTCCACATTTCTGTATAAAGTATTCTCCAGAAAATTACGCAATACGATTATCGTATATTGAACTTGCAAACGTAGAACATATAGAAAGCATCAGATCTGACATTCAATATTCAGCCTTCGTCCACAAAAGAATTTCCGCGTCAATAAGCGAAAGGCCCATTTCGTATGACAGTTCACTCCAATTTCAAATGTGCATGAAATAAAAGAAATAAAAACATAAGACGGTTAATATGCGACTACAAGTACAACATATCATTACATACATTAGACAAAACCAGTTAGTAAACAGCAACATCAAACGATATGTGTTGAAAAGTATATTCGTGTTCAAAACTACAATTGATGGCATACTTGTAGTAGTTCTCCTACATATGAAAGGATCTTTCTCTTTAGCGTTGACAATCTTCGTCAAATTTGGGCAATACTCCACAGCACACAGTGGATATTAATTGGGCACATCTTTTTTGTAGATCTATACAGGTTCTCTTATAAATACGATAGCAGACTGCAAAATGCAAATTTCGATTCAAATCCCGTTCCTTCTCATTCACCAAACTCCATAATCCCAATAAACAAGATATAGGCGACACCGTGTCGGATGTATATATCCACCTTTAATGGAAAAGCTTAAAAAAACTAAGGGAGTCAATGTGGGATATTACATTTAGACATGTTATAGCGATAAAGGGTTTCTCTCACCTCAAGTCAAGAGTGATAATTACTATTTCGACATTGTTAAATACCCCTTCCTGTAAACTAATTTTCCGGAATAGCATAAACATGACCTTTACATATCTCGCCTAGTAGCATCTGCTAGATCCTGTGTGGAATCTCGCGATTTCAATCAACGTCACAAACCTTTCTCCTAGAAACTGATGTACCAGCAGGCGTCTCCACTCGACGTATCTCACTTGGTGATTGAAATCAGACAATGATAACAAAGTACGACGAAGGTGTGCAAAATATTTCGCCAACTGCCGTAAGTTATGTATAATTTCTCTTCACCCGGTCTTGGGGCCGTTTGAACATATTATCTTCATAATGTCCATATGAATTGCAAATTCAAGAAGTCACTGAGATACAATACTCAAAACAACGACTTCGAAATTAATTTTGAAATGATTACAGATCAGTGATGTTTTTTCGACATCATTGAAAATTGTTTATATAATTTGTTATGTCATTCTTGCTTGGGGGTTGTTGCTAAATATTGTATTATGAATCCAGTTATTTTTATTATTATAGTTGTGGATTGTCTTCCTGGAGGACGACTGGCTATTGGAGGTCTGATCTGACACTAGTATGTACGTTTGTCTTGACCATAATGTAGGGATCATATAACACACTATACCGAAACTGATTCTGAAAGAGTTAATTTTAAAATTCAAGGAGTTGTTTGTGAGCGCGATTTCAAACCAGGAAGGAAAAATAAGCTACGTCGCCAGGTAACGGACAAACTTGGTGGTATCAAGTGAGACATTTGTCAGCGGTCCAAAGAGGAGGATCGTATCACCGAACTGTAATGCACAATAAACGATAATCAGCAAGTTTAGAGGTATGGCAATGATATGCTTGTGATTGCATAGACGGACACTTCCCGACGACGCCCATGCATAGGCCTGTATTACAAGCGTCTGGTCCGTCATTCATAATTCAGCCGTCGTCCATTAGAGAATATCCGCGTGCATAATCCAAAGACCTATTCCATATTCCATATAACAGTATTAGCACCAAATTCAAAAAGACAATCACAGTATACATAAACATAGGCTTGTTTCCTGCAAGAGAGAAGCGGTCAACGGTTTTCAATGATGCCGGCAAGACATCATGATGTTTCAAAAATATCAAATCCGTATCGCTGATCAGTATTCTTAATCCATAATATTCGTTGTAAAGTCGTCATCTAAAGAATGATGTATCTCAGTCACGCTTTGATTGTGACTGCTCATATGAGTACCATGAGGATCTTGAAGTACATGGGTTCATACGGCCCCTAGCCCCGGGTTAAGCGGAATTAGACACAAGTTACGAAACGTAACGCCATATATCTTGCACGCTACGTTCGTATTTTGCTATCAGCATGCGATATGTATCGCCAAATTTGAGAAACTTTGAGTGGAGGCGCTTGGTGGTGTAGCCCTGTTTTATAAGTTTCTGCAACAATGTTTTGTGACGTTGATTAAAATTGTCACCAGAGAGAACGCCCGCTTCATTTTTATAGAGATATAGGTCTAAATACGATGTGCCTGTTGGGTTATCTGTAGTTTCCTTCAAATCCAGTGAAGGTGGATATATATCCTTCACTGTGTCATTTATATAGCGATTATCCACAGCGCGTCTATATAGCGTTTGGTGAATGAGAAGGGACGGGCTTTGAATGGATCGGTTTTCGAAAGCGCCTGCATATAGTCATATTCATAAGAGAACAGATATAGGTCAGCCAACAGGGGTTCACAATTAGTACCCATTGGAATACCAATATGCTGCTGATATATTGTGTTGCCAAATTTCACATAGATATTATTAATGAGAAATTCAAGCAACTCTATAAACAAAGAAACATCCCATGAATCAACTCAGAAATTGGTATATCATTCAGCCAGAATCTCTTACACTAGAACATCCCTAGATCGATTGTAAGTTAGTGAGTTCGGTTTTTAACATCGCTTTCAAGAAAATTTCAGTCATATCGCTATACGAATCAACATGGTAACCCACTCCTGTTGCTTCAAAGAAAGAAATCTTTGACGCAACATGCAACCGGACACCCGCCATCCACTCTATAAAACACTCAGGACTACACATAATACACAGACAGGGATCTTAAATTGATGCAGTAAAGACCAAGTGTAATGACAGTGCTGAACACCACATTATCAAGTTCCTGTCGATTCTCAGCAAAATGCATTGAAGCAACAGGTACCTGTCCCCACCGAGCACCCAGTAACCGCCCGCGAGACTGATGGATATAGCTGTTATGGTCTTTTATGTTTACTACAGTTCAGACAGAACTCAACGGTTCAATCAAACGGTGGTCTAAATTACCAGCCGTAAGACCTTGTAGGACAACTTTAGTTTTCTAAGACACTACGCAATGTTTGACAAAATCAAACGTAGACCACCTGCGTTGAAGTATTTTGAATACGAGATCTGTTTATGTGTGAGAATTTCCCAGCCCAACATTGCAGTCAATGGATACAGAAGCTAAATTATTGAAAAGCTGTTGCAATTCTACCAATCGTATTGTTGGTTGATCTAGAAAACTATAGCGATCTGAAAAAACAAAATTTAAAATATAGCACAATATACTCATGCTATAACCCGTGTCTCGAGGAAAAGCATTGGAGAAGATGTACGTCATACAATCAACGCCGTTGAACAAGCAACACTATGAACCAGCAAGTGGAAACGAATACGTTTCGGACTTGTGTCCCACCAGTTCTTTCTCTGTGTGACATCATTTGGGTGAATAAATGTGTGTTTAGGTGATATTGTAGCTTTCAATATGTTATTATGCGTGGGCATTTTTTTATCTGATTGAACGAAGACCAAGTTATGCTGTAATTCACGCGCAGCTTGTGCAGGGAGGATCGCTATCAGTTCATAGTCTCTAATTTGTTTATCGCATTTATTCCATTACTTGATTTGTCTTGTTTTGCTAAAAAAAAACGTTTATTTCTTAAAAACTATTCATCATGAGGTTTCAAAATTTGGCAAGGGTGTTTTGAACAAGGTGGAGAGAATAGTGGTGTTTCAATTTTCCAAATAAGGCTTTGGTTGCTGAGATATTGATGTTTAAAGTGTGACTATCGCATTTTATCCAAGTTTGTCTTATTGGAAAACATAAAATTCCACAGAAAAAAATGAGGCATCTATATTATGTTGACGGATTGTTCCCCCTCGCAAAGTTATCAATTGAATGGAAAATTTATAATTCTCGAAAAATAATCGTTTAATTTCGTGAAAAGATAAACAATTAAATTAGGATAACTATCGATCTGACAACCGGTATATCCGCATATTTGTATTCACAGAGAAATAAGCTTCCCAATAATCAGGCTTTGTTAGATGTCAAGGAAATCCTATTTATTGAATAAATGCTCCACACCTCCCCACATGTGCTCAATGGTAACCACAGACCCAAAGCCTGAACATTGGTTATAAATCAGCTAGTATTATAAGTATTAGTAGGCATTACTCCAAACACTAGCTTTAGCTTACTAGCTTTAGTTTCGTGATCCCATATGTATAGCTTCAATAATGTATAGAAGACCAATATTAACTTGTGAAACCACGGATTTGTTGTTTAATGACAACCTATACACTTCACGGTATATAAGCCAGCCCATTACTTCTGTATGTACAAATTCCTGCACGCGTGGTTGCCCATTTTTGGAGAAAAAACCTTAGTTATGTTTCGATGCCTCTACCTACATTGTATAATTTACTTGCTGTCAATTCACATGTAATGAGTAATAGGTACAAATATTGTCATAGATTTTATTCAAACCACAGTTATGACTTCTCAAAGTAATGCTAACTTCAGTTTCAACATTAGGCTTGTTTAATATACATACAGATCGAAGCCTATGGGCTCTAGTTCATGTATGGTGTAGATATGCTCGGCCCTGTTATTCATAGTGTGTGAAACCATCCATGTTTTAAC